>MU220517.1:317059-367623 GCA_018584345.1 Thuja plicata | reverse complement strand
TTTGATATAATAAGGTTTTGAGTCAAATTCCAATTCCCCAAGATGCAAAACCAGGATTTCAAAACCTGATTTTGTGATAATAAGGTTTTGAGTCAAATTCCAATTCCCCAAACAAACGGGGCCTAAGAAACCCAACACATTTCAATTGGGTGTTAAGCCGAGAACTTCCCCCCTTCATCCAGTACGGCTCTACATCCATCAAATTTAGGCCTCAGCTCAGCCATGAGTTTGAAGCTGCCAGGCAACCTAGGGCAGGCTTGAATCCCTAGGCCAGCTATTTGTGCCATTAAAAAATACCAATTTATGATCCGTGCTTTTCCTTGTTTGATTTCAAATTAATACCCACCTCAGAAAAAATGATCAGCTTGACTTATGGAGAAGTTATGGTGAAAGGCAGAGAATAGCAAGTATTAAACTCCCAGTCCTCAACGACTCTACAAGCATGCAAAACTCGTGCAGGCATAATTACTTTCAAAGCAAAAGAGCAGCTCTGTTGATAGAGTAAATTGGGTTCGGCTTCTTACAAGGGATATGATCAGAATATATTGGAGAGATTTGAGGGTCAACGTACAGAAGTGGTCTAAATATTTGGAACCAAAATTTGTACAGAAATTGCTTGCGTAACGTGGGCAGCTTAAATGCTTTGAGAGGGCTGCCTTCGCATAGACCGAGGACAAACATGTTCACCCAAATAAAACCAAGAACTTTATTAAATTCTTCTCGGTCTCTGTGTGAACAGCCTGGACAAATTGTTTCGTGTGTTGTTTTCCAATGATATGTCTCGTTCCATCACCAACAGTGTCAAATCTCTTGCAATATAAACACACCTTCTGTCTCCAAAATCATTCCTTCACATCTCTCTCCACAGTGTTAGAAAAGAAATATTACTCAATATAGTTCGTGATGCTGTCTTGGTGGCGTATTAAGGAGGAGATTGTGAAGATAATGGGGTTGGTGGCCATGATTTGTAAGTGCTTTCAATGAGAATACTTGTTTTGAGGAGCACTGTAGTGTTGATTTGTTTTTGGGTTTTGGGTTTTAGTAGAAATCCTTTCATGTCATCGATGGCTTATTCTATTTTATTGGTTTTCTAAAGGATGATGATGCAATGTGGGCGCAGTATTCTACTTTTTAACTTAAATGTGTTTGTCAATCAGAACAATCTTTTCCCCCAACTTGTATTTAAAAGCATGTTTGGCACTGTTTATTGACAAGAAATCATGGTCTTTGTGGAAATTTATGGAGGTGACAAACTAACAACTTCAATCATGAATATGGGTAAAATGTGTTTTCCCCAGCTTGTATTAAAGTTTTTTAAAGCATATCAATAGCACTGTTTATCGACAAGAAATCATGGTTTTTGTGGATATTTTTAGAGGTGTCAAACTAACAACTTCAATCGTGGAAATGGGTATCATGATTTGTATGTGCTCTCAGTCATCACACTTCTGACTGTTTGTTTTATATTAAAATATATATGGGTTCTGTATTTTGATTCTGTTTAGGGTTTCAGATAACAGTAGATATAGGTCTCATGCAGATTCACTGTAATTTCTCTTTGGGGTGTTTTTGGGTATCACTGTAATGTGCATTACTTTCCATTCATCAATCAGAATCATTGGTTTGTAGTCTGCTCTGCCAAATATAGGTACAATATATCAACTACTGTGTTACATGCAGTTTTACTGATAAAAAATGTCATGGTGGTATGCTAAATACAAATCTTAATTGATCACCGAAATAAAACCATGTACTTCATTATATCTTAAATAGCTTTTATGTCACCGTTGAAAACTTGAATCAGATTCACTTTTATTTCTTTTTGGGGCGTTTTTGAGTTTCACCGTATTGTGTATTAGTTATCCATCAATCAGTCATTGGTTTTTAGTCCTGCTCTGCCAAATTTAGAGACAATATATCAACTACTGTGTCATATGCAGTTTTACTGATAGAAAATTTCATGGTGTCTTCAATTCAAAGCTTAATTGATCACCCAAATAAAATCATGTACTTTATTAAATATTAAATCTATTAAAACAAACAATAAAATCATGGTTTAGGGTCTATTCATCAAACAGAATCATTGTTTTTTAGTCTTCCCTGCCAAATTTAGATACACAAATATATCAATAACTGGTTTATATGCAGTTTTACTGATAAGAAATTTCATGGTGATGCATGCAGGCTTATATGAAGTTGAAAAGCTATCATCTCGAGAGATGCCAGACAAGATTAGTGCACAAAACAAGGTTATCTTGACTGTGGAGGCTTTGGGGCATTTTCATGGCAGAACATTAGAATGCACTCTAGTAACAAGCCAAGGTGTAAATGTGTAGTTTTGCACCCGGTGCTATCTTGACTGAGCTTGCTCTATTTCCACATCTCTCACATTCTAATCTTCATTCTCCTATTTTCTTTTTCATTATGTATTAGTTCTTCTTTCATTGTATCCACTAGTATTTACAAAAGTTTTTATGCCATGCTAAGGTGGTTTCTTGACCTTGCAAGGCTTTGTATAAGTTCTTTTTCATCTAGTAACACCTTCCACTCTGTGTTCTCTCAATTCTCCAGGTCTAATAACTCTTTTCAGTCTGTGTTCTCTCATTTCTTCATAGAACAACTTCAATTGTTCTACCCCATTGTTTGTCGGTGTCTATCCCTCCAGAGCTTGTAATTCTCTCATTGAAGAGGTGGAGAAACAAAATGGATGTAAATTTTATTATCTTTTAATAAAAAGTTCTCAACCTCTCTCTCGAAGATTGGCCACAATTTCATGATTGCAAAATACTATTATTATCTGTTCAATGCGGTCCTCTTTTCTTCTGAAATGTAATACATTACACGGATAAAGCGTAAATCAGTGGTTTTCATATCCATTCCTTGTTTCAAACTACATGGAGATGCAGTTGTATGTAATGCTATACTTCTAGATGTTATATGGTGAGCAATTTACTAATCATTGGATTGGGAGGTACCTATTCATTAAGATAAAACAAGTGGCATTCCCAAGTGGAACAGTATATGAATATTCAGTACAGTGTACTGTAAGTGCTGGATTATTTTTGAGATAAACCGTATGGTTCATTTTGTATCACATGAACTAGATATTTGTAGATATTTGTAAGATAAATTGTGTATTCCGGTTACTCCAATGGATATTTAATAATAAATGTGAAAATGAAATATCATAGTAGATTATTAATCATGAAAAGGGTCTGGCAAATATTTAGTACACTGTATTACAAGTGCTGGAATATTTCTGAGATTCACCATATAGTTTTTGTATCACATGAACTAGACATTTGTAAGATAAATTGCGTATTGCAGGTCGTCCAATTGTTATATTATTAATACAGTACATGAAAAGGAGATATCATAGTAGATTATATATAATGAAATGGGTTTGGCTTTGCAAATTTAACTTAAATTAGAGCTGAGTTGAAATACATTAGAGCAATTTTCCAAAATTATTATATTGAATATTCTGTGCTTGTCTGAATTGAAATCAAAGCATACCATTGAGCCTTGTGAAAAAGATCAAATTACAATAAGAATGCTGTTTCACTTGCAGAGTTACTTAGATGAAGCAGAAAGAGGAAACATTTGTGAGATTTATATGATGCTAATCATAAAAGAAAAGAGAAAAAACATGAATTCTATTGTTACTAGATTTCCACAATCTATAATGAATAATGCAATTATTTCTGTTTTAGATTGTGCAGACAATAGTTCATCTATGTTTGAAATCACTTTTTGTGATTCATCATCCTACACATTTGATGAAAATAATTCTACACAATCTATAATAAATAATGTAATTGTTAATAAATTATGTAATTGTTTTTGGATTAGATTGTGTAAAAATCACATTTTCATCATCTTAAAACGTTGATAAAAATAATTTCTACATACTTAATCCAAAAATTGTAAAACCATAAAAATAATTTCTCAATAACCAGAAATTGTAATGCAACGATAAATTATGAGTGGTCGTTGGGCATACCGTAGGCGTGAAAATAGATAATAAGATCCTATGATCACTGTCCATAGTATCTTTTGCCAGAAAATATCAGCCACTGATATAGTATACAATTTCATAATTATCACACAAGTTTGAACATTTATGTAGATGGTAACTGAAACTGTAGCAGGCTGTCAAAAATATGAAAGTTTGCTTTTCATAGCTTGCGCATTAACACTTAGATATTTTTGAAACCTGACACGGAAAGGGCATCTAGCAGAATTCAATTGAGCTCCATTAGATTTTTATTTAATTGCCTAAATATTGTAGGATTTCAATATGTCCAAAAAAAAAACTTAAAATGAGTCAGCTAAAAGGATATAATATAAAAGAATATGAAGGGATGTAGTTAATTGATTTAGTTATAAAAAGATGATGGTATGGTTTTTTATATATTATTTATTTTTCAGGTGATGTAAATTTTCATTTTAAGACAACAATTAATTTAAGTACATGCTGATTAATTATATTCTACTTTATTTTTATAGAATAAAAATTTAAATTAAATATTAAAAAGAGTTTTATTTTTATTTTATATTATATGATATAACGTTTGTTCATATCTAAGTTTCATTTAAATTGATTTTTTTTTAAAAATTTAATAGCTTAATTTGAAATCCAATTTTTTAAATGAAAAGTTTTAATATATTTTTGTTACTTTAATAATTAGAATGCATATGTTCTTGTATATTTAATATTTTACATTTATATATTAAAAAATTCAAAAGTGTTAATAAAATTTGAACTTGTGACAATTCTCCACCACTAGACCAATTTAAGCGTACAAGCTAACAAAAGTTGAGGGTAAACATACAATTGATCTTAAGAATAATATTCATTGAGAAGACTGGAATATGTAGAATGAAATCTCATTTAAAAATTGTAGGAAAAAGAAAATTTAGATTTTTTTTAAATTTTTGTGGGGTAACTATTTTTTTAGTAAATGAAAATAAGCAGTGGGAAAAAAGGGCTATAAATAAGCAGCAAATGCTTATTGACATAACACATTCTTCACCATTTTTCTCCTATCTCCCTTTTATTTGCTTACAATTTTAAATAGGACAAAAAAAATTAATTTAAAAATATTATTCACAACACTCCTTAAAATTAAGTACAAACATTACCATCCATGGGCCACTAGCTCCACAAATTGTGCAAGAGGACCTACCTTACTCTTTCACTATTTTTAATTTCCTATTTATGTTCATTTATTTTTATTTTTTATTTTTTTAATATTTTTATTTTAATTTTTATATAGATTTTCTTAGTTGTCTCTTTTACTTTTGCCCTTATGTTTTTCCTTGCTTTTTATTTTTATTTTTTTGTTTTCTTTCTCATTCTCTTTCTTTTATTATTCTCTCGCTCCCTTTCTCTCCTTTTATATTGGGTCTTGGTGTGAAACATTCTAAGAACATTGCTATGGATTGTGGAAATATCTATAAAAAATCTCATTACTTACTTAATAAGTAAACAAATGTTTTTTTAGAGGGAAGATCTTTTTGTGCTATGTTGTCTATAATATTATTAATATTTAATTGTTGAAAAACAAATTTATATGTTATTTTGTTGACACTTAAAATATCCTTACGAGATTAACATAATTAGACTATTAATTAAATAAATATTATTGTTTATTTAATTAATTCATTAGTTTTTTTCTATTATTTAAATAAATATTTATTATTTATTTAAATAATTCATTATTTTTTAAATCTAAAAATTAAATAAATTTCCATTAATTTAATCTAACCTTTTACCATATCTTGTTTCTTTTATTTATGAAATAAACACCTTTATTTTATAAATTCATAAATCCTCTCCTTTCGTATTTGCCAATCATCATCAATCACATGGATCAACTCCTTAATTTTGATCTTGCGTCACTTGTCGCATATCTCTTTATTAGCTTCCCATGACCAAAGTCAACACCATTCCTACCTACCACTTAATCCTAGCCACTCATTTCCTATTGCCTCTTAATCTTATTCAGTCCTACTAAAACCCTACCTACCCTTGCATCCTATGCAATCTCCTAGAACCTCTTAATCTTAATTGTTGGCTTTCATGAGGATTTTATGAAAGAGCTTGCCTCCACACACGTGACAAAGTTAGTGCATTTGTGATCTTGAGCCTATTGTGAACTTTCATACTACCTATCTTTGAGAATATATTACAATCTATCTCATCATCATATTACCATACTTTCATTGCCTCCACTATCAATCAACCATATCCATTCTCCATAGCCTCTTGTGCTTTGTGCTATAAAACTGAGAGCACCCACATTTCATCATCAACACAAGACCTTGGAAGATAGGAGGCTAAGAGAATCAAGCATTTTATGAAGATATTGGTGATATTGTATTGATTATCTAACTTGTTTGATGTCTTTGTGAAATAGTGCTATCTTCATATGATGATTGAATATTTTTGGGATCTCCTTGCTTATAGTTTAACTCAATTAGGTTTTCACATGTTATTTGCAATGTCATTTTCAATCATCATCATTTTGGCACGCATGGTGGGACCCTAGTCCCTTTAGTAACCCTTTTTTGTTTGTTTGAAGTCATTTTTTAATTTGTAGGTTTGAAATCGTTGAAGTCACCAAAATTGCATTTTTACAACCCAAACCCGCGGTTTTGCTCTCTGTTTGCAACTACACTGTGCTTTCTACACATTTTTAACATATTTGTGTTTTCGCTTCTTGTTCTTGAATTTTTGTAGTATACCTTTATTTTTGCTCTATAGCTACATTTTTTTCTCTCTAATCCTCTGCATTTTTTCTTAGTGGTTAGTGTTTTGTAGGGTTTTCAAGAATCAGGGTTTTGTCAGTCGTACATTTTGTGAAGGTATACCTACATTTTTGTTACATAATATAGCTAGGTTTGTTTTGGTTTTGGTTTTGAGATAACCCTAACAAACTAACGAGTGGTGTGCAGCTTGTCCATGAGGGTCCAAGACTTGATTTGAGACTACTAACGATTTGTGGTTGCAGATTTGGGCTTTGGATTTTACAACACTTAGTTTTGGTGCTTAAAATAAACCATTATTTGTGTTAGATTAGATCACATTTGGATTTGGCGCTTAAAAAGAACCCAAGTGTTTGAATTTTTTTGTGTGCTTGTACACTTTTTACTTTTTATGTGTTTAAATCCCTAAGGTAGAACACAAATTTATCCTCTCCCCTTGCCTTCGTGGATCTTGGGTGTAAGAGAAAGTGCATCTACCTTGATGAAAATATACAACGAGAAGTATCCTCTCCCCTTGCCTTCCAATGAAGCTTGGGTGTAAGAGAAAGTCATGTCTATATTTTCCTCTAGAGGGTCTTCCTTGTAGGAAAAAGCACTCACCCAAGGGATTTACCAAAGTGGGAACTTGCTAAAGCCAAGCTTCTTTCGAACTGCTAGATATAAAAAATGTGATTATGATTAAAGTTATAATCAATGGGAAGTGTCATATAATAAACTCCCTCAGTATCCACGTGATGTGTAAAATGTTTATTCTAAGGTATGTGAGGCCTCTTAATTGAGATGGTTGTTATGACCACCTAAACTTAATTCCAATAGACACCTAGGATAGAATTCTACCTTATTATCCTTGGTGTGTTGGTTGTGGTGCAAAGGGATTGGGTCATCCCTTAAAGTTACTCATCATTTGTGTTTCCTTGGAGTTGAGGTGAAACTTCTTGGCTTTACATAGGCCAAGATGAAGGTGGTTACCACCTAAATAGGGGTACCCTAGCCATTAAGTTCCTCGAGATCCATTAAAGTGTTCTAATTTACCTTATTCTCCATAAGGGATTACCTCTTTCTCAAAGAGGAACAATTTGCATGAGGATCAAGAAATATTAGGTTTGTAAAGAAACTTTTATGCATGTGGTCCCACATCACATCACATTGTAATCAAATTTAACCTTAGGTAGATAGACTTTGTCTTCAAGTATTTTTAATTTTTGATAAGACCAATGAAAAATTGGACTTTAAAGAGCCTTGAATATACACAATACGTGCTAATCTACTTCCTACCAAAAACTTAGACATTTTGTTTTTGTGTTTGAAGTGTATTCTTGTCACAAAATTCCCAAAACACTCACAAGATTGGCCAAACTTATCACAACTTGCCCAAAACCTTGATTTTTCACTAGATCTGCAATTATGACAACTGTCCCTATGCTTTTGTGACCAGAACCTACATTTTTTCTACTCCTGCATTTTTGCATAATCTTCTTGCATTTTTTCTCTATTATTTCATTTTTGCTTCATAGACCTATGTTTTGGCATTCTGGGTTTGCACATTCAAGTCTAACTCTGATCCTACATTTCTAAGAGCTCTTCATACATTTTTGCTTCACTAGACCTGCATTTTGGTACTTTATTCCTACATTTCTAAAATAGAGAGCTCAAAAGTTGACTATAATCTACTTTTCAGGATTTGACATACAATTCTGATCTTTAAATTGGCATCCCATAAATCATTTGACTCCATATCACTTCTAGCTAGTTTGCATTCTTGTATTTACCCTCCACTAGTCAACTAGGTCTTTGACATACTCTCTATTGGTCATTATCCTTCATAACTCAAGTATACCTTGCATTTACCATCATTTTCAAACTTAGCATTGCATTTGTGAGCTTCAGATTTGTCCTCGACCATAGCAATTGTACTAAAAACTATATGTATTTTTAGGTCAACTTCCCAAGATCATAAATTTCCACTTGGTGCTCGAAATCACAAACCACTTACACTGTTGGAAAGGTCTCCAAAATCCCTAGTTTGAATCTCTTAATTGTCTTCCTTTGACAACATTGTTAAGGGACTAACACCACTTCCATACCTCAATTCCACTCCTAAGGCACTCAAAATTGTAATTTACTAGAAAATAGGAAAATATTAAAATAATATATAAATTTTTAACATTATTGATTGGGCCAACTCAATTTTAGCTCTCTTGGAGATTACCCTAGCTTCATGTATCATGTCCTAGAATCATCCCTTCCTTGAATTATCATATCCTAGATTCATGCCTTCCTTTCATTATCATATCCTAGAGTCATGTCTTCCTTGCACATCATACCCTAGAGTCATACCTTCCTTGCATTATCATATCCTAGAGTTATACCTTCCTTGCATTGTCACATCCTAGGGTCATATCTTCCTTAAATGTGTATGTGCAGCATCATGGTATGCCAAAAAGTGGCGATGTGAAAAGAAGTCCTGATTGGTAGACTGATTGAAAAACAACTATAACTTTCAAATGGTATAACATTTTTTAAATATCCAAGATATTTCACATTCTATGCTTCACCTATCACAATAAAAAAACAAAAAAATTCAATTTGATGAAGTTTAGACTAAGTTAAGGTGGTCAGGCACAAGAGCTTTTATATTTTGGAAACGTTTTAGAAGAAAAATCATAATTAATAATTTAAATGGAAAAAAAATTACAAAAAAATATGCATCACATCAGGACGTCAACTACTTGTATCTAGAATCTTGTAAAAAAATATTATCATTTGATTGTGTTTAAGGTGGTCAGACATACACCTACTTCTTATCGTTTCCTGAAATTTTCATACTACCGCATTGAAATTTGAAATTTTTACCATATAGAATATTTTTTTTCAAAAAAGGGCTAGTATCTTAGAAACTAAATTCAATTTTATATAGAATCTCTTCATACATATTTTTGATAAAAGATTGATAACTTGTTCAAATTTTTATGCGAACTTGCCTAACCCTAATTTTCTGAATTTTCATTGCCATTGAAGGACCTGTTTGGCATACCATGATCCTGCACATACCCTTTATATCATATCATAAAGTCATCCCTTCCTTCCATTATCATATCCTAGAGTCATACCTTCCTTACACTATCATATCCTAGAGTCATGTCATCCTTGCACATCATATCCTAGAGTCATACCTTCCTTGAATTATCGCATCTTAGAGTCACATCTTCCTTGCATTATCATATCCTAGACATATCTTCCTTTTATACCATATCCCAAAGTTGTCTTCATACCCTAGCATTTGCATTGAGTCATAACCTAGAGTCTCATATCATTCATCATTCACTGGTCCCAGTTCAAGATAAGAACTACCACACATGCCCATGACCTCCTTGGCTCAAAAAATTCAAGAGCTTAAGAGGGAAATATATGAATTTTAAGTCCAAAAAAGGGAACCCACGATCCCTCTTGAGAGACATGTTCAAGATATCAAGAATGAGAAGCTTAAAAAGATTCTATTTAAATACTTTATGACGTGGAACAACAAGTGATTAAAAATCAAAATCAAAGTCCTAAGAAAGTCCATTGGAATTCTTTTCCAAGACAACAAGGCACTTCTTCCAAAGACACATGCATACCCAAGTATCCCATGGACAGAAAGTTTACACCTTTGGGGAAATCTTATTAATTGGTTTTAAAGGAGCTTCTTGAGCATAATCTTATCACATTGCATAAAGTGACCTCATGCGAACTTAAGTTTGAGTAACTATTTCACATTTCATAGACATAACAAGCATAAAAATTCATATTGCATGGATTTAAAGCATAAAATCCAAGACCTCCTTGATGATGGTATAGTTGAAATTGAAGATCCTAATGAATCATCTAAGGATAAACAAGATACTACTTTCAAGCATGATCAAAATCATGAACCTATGTCTTGCAATGGCCCACATGTAGCCTCCACCTCTTCTACCATTTCTTCATCCTGAATCTTACCAACAAAAATATACACCATCTCTATCAAGAAATGAATCTAATAAGGACACCTTTCACATTATCTCTCAAGGGATATCTCCTATAGAAATCCAAGTATTTCCAAATATTGATGCAAACCCCTCACATGCTTCAAAAGACCTATATCCTAATATTTAATGTGCTTCCATCTCAATCATACCTACTCCTAAGAGTTCCATTCAAAATGAGTTCCCATCATGCCCAAACATTGAATGTCTTCAATAATTCCCCACGAAAATCCAAATTCCTACCCCCCTCTCCTTAGAAATGACTCCATGTCAAGAGGTAAATCAAAAGTATGAAGAAACACGTCCAAACATAAATTAAGATCAAGATCCCATCTCTCTAGAATGTAATGATGATCCCATTGAATACCTTTTCACTTCTTCTAAGAAGATCCCCTTCCATGTCAAGAGAAAAATATTCTTCCTAGTCCTATTCCTAATCAACCTCCTAATAAATAACATGGTGTCCCTTCCATCACATCTAATGAGCCTATTTAAAATCAAGAGCATAGAACTCTTTCCACTCCATCCAATAATCCTATTTCATGGCAAGATCAAAGTATCCCCTCATCGCCTTGTCATAATCATCATAATCCCCCTCATGATCCTAATCCTCCTAAATATCCTATTACTCCTATCCAAGCTAATAATGAGACCCTTAAATATCAACTTTCTTTATCCACTTTCATTTGGGTCATTCTACTTTGTGATCCTACTATCACTTCTTACACGCCTCATCCACCTCAAAATGAACTTGCATCTTTCTATCAAAGTAACAAGTATCCATTTTCTAAAATATATTCCAAATAATGTACTATCAAAGAAAAGGGTTGGGTATGCATAAACAAGGCATATTGAAACCCCTTTTTATACCAAAAAATCTTAATTATCATGGAATTGGATACATAGAGATTTTTGTTTTCATCATAAGTTCTACATTCCTCCATCTAAACCCAAGCATATACCTTCTTCATCCTTCAAATCAATCTTGGGTCCTTATATCCCAAAACTACAGCCTTCAACCCTCCCATCCATCTTCCAGGGTCATTATGTCCCTCCATCCACTTAACCTACCATGAATCAAGAACAACAAAGACACACATCTTTGAAAACCTTCCAACCCTATACCTACATGAACTCATATAAAAGACCTCCATGTACATCATTCCTATCCATCCATGAATCATAATTCTCTTGGAATTAATTTGGATGCCAATCATAAAATCCATGTCCAAAACTCCACATATATCCAAAGATCAAAATGTCTCATCTAAGATACATGTTAATACAAAGAAAAATGTGATCCAAAATAAAAAAAATCAAAATCAAAAGATATGTGGATTCCTCAATCCCTCGTTGAAGCAAGGTGTTCTAAATAACCACAAGGAAAGGATAAATCAAGAACTATGTGGATTCCCAAGTCACTTGGACAAGACTTGCACACTAAAGAATAATCAAAATTGGCATTCAAGCTTGATGTTCCAAAGGCCTTCATCAATCCTCCATCTAAAAATCTTCCACCATCCCCTTCCAAACCCACTTAGGGTCCTTATGTCTGAAAATCCCCTTCTGCATAAAAATATGGAACTCGAAAATCTATTTTTCCTCCATCACTCCACCACCCCTTAAGGTGTGTACCATTTTTTATCTTTCCATCATTTTCATATACTCCTACAAAATCCTTCCAACATTCCATCCATTATACACCACATTCTTTCCATCCTTCCATTTCTCATATCCAATCCTTTTCATAAAGCCTTACTACCATATATACTATCATTCTTATTGCTCCCCTTTATCATCACCCTATCAACATATTTGAGCATACCTCAAATGGCTAGGGTCTATGGTAGCACATATTTCTGATTCTATCCAAAGAAAAAATGCTTGAGTCCTTCCTCCATATTCTATCATGCATCCACCATCTTTTAAAAAAAAAAACAAAAAAAAAAGAGAAAAACAAAAAACAAATGAAAAAGTAAAGATAAATAATTTGTTCTATGGTGAAAACCACTTGTTGTAGTGTTTTGGGCAAGTACGATGACGAAAACTTGGCAAACAAGCGTCATGTGTAATCCACTAGTCTCTTGCACTTTACGCTTGAGGGAAAGCTTCATCACTACTATCTTATCCTCCACATCATTTCCTATCCACTACTTCCTTCATTATCTCTGATCATTTACCCTATCTATATCCATATTCCCTCTTCCACCTTTGGTCTTGAAAAGGTTAGGGATCTCCATAAGCATCATGCATCCTATGTTTTTTTACCTTATCCATACCATTTAGTCCATATGCATTATCCTTATCTATTTTTGGCTTTCATCATCCTAATCACCTTTGATCTTGTATATCCTATCCATATCCTAGCTTCATCCTATCCAAAGTGACCCGTTGATCTTGATCAAAATCAAGGACATTGAAATGAAAAACATGTTTTTACAAATCCTCTTGACATGTCCATTACTTTGGACCACATGTCTTTCATTGTGTCATGTCATTACCTTATATTGTCACATCCAACCCCTTAGCTTGGGTAATCATAACGAGATAGTCCTTGAGGATCAGATATGCTTCCTTCATCATTCACCTATCCATTTTATGTTATTAGTTCCTTCATCTACTCAACATACCCTGTGCCTTGCTAGACATTAGGGGAAAACAAATGTGATCTTGCTTGAGAATTAATGATCAATAAAATACTCGTAAAAATCATAAAAAGTCTTGAAAAATTTAAAAAAAAAATATTACCATAAATCCAAAAAATCAAATATTATAAAAAATTCAAAAAAATCAAATATCATCAAAAATTAAAATAAGATATTATCAGAAATCCAAAAAAATCAAATATTTTAAAATCTGGAAAAAATTAAATATTATAAAAAATCTAAAAAAGAAAATATCTTCACAAAATCCAAAAAACAAAAAAAATCATAAAATTTATAAAATTTATAAAAAAAATCAAGAAATTCAAAAAACATCATCTTCCTTGGAAGCACAAACATATTGAACCCAATTGTAGTGTTACACTTAACAAAATCATGAATAAAATGACAATATACCCAACTACCTTGCAGTCATGCAAACATCAATCTTTACCAAACTATTATGTATCTTCATCAAACACTACTGTGATCAATCAATTGTCTTATACAAGATGAACCCTTCCCGAAACCAGACATCTCAATTATTTATCAACCTATCAGACTACTCACATCAATTGTGACAAGAATCATTTTTTGCATGATGGTTGTTTGTTTTATATCTTTGATTATTTTATTATTTTTATCTTTGATGACATGTCTTTTAGTTTCTCTGGGATGTTTCGAACAAGGGATTCTATCTCCAGGATGTTTTTGACTAGAGAGACAATGATGGGGCATGTTAACTTGTTTGTTTCTTGTGGATTGTTCCTTAGTAACTGTACCATCCTAAAAAGTAAACACTTAATGTGTGCTCATTTCAAGATCATTTTGGGCCCAATTTACTATGTCTCTTATGGTAGGACCTTATATTGCATTTAAATGCATAATTAATTCAGATATAGGTCCTCCCTCTTCTTCAAACTCGAGGTTGGCTTTAATTTCTATGCATATTTTCCCATCCTCCCTCCATTCATGATTCATTTCCCTCTTAGGTCCTTTTACATGCATTTTACATCTTGAAAGTTGCCCTGATTTGCTGACAAATATGACCGTTTAGAATTCCCTTTCAGTACACAACCCTAGGTCCCGAGTTGGCTTTGACAAAGTTTTCCTTGACAAGGCCGACTTAGGTTGGCCTTATCCTAGGGCATTATTAATTAGTGGGCTACAGGTCCTATGCGGGGTTATTTCTCCTAGGTTCTTAATCGAGGCCGGCCTTGCGGAATCTGAGCCTCGAAATGTCTATAAAAGGAGACCCCTTCCTTTCATTTTCACATCTTATCTTCATGCAAGTGTTATTGAGAAAATAGTATGCATTCAAGAGATCCAAGTGCAATAAAACATGCATTGAATGCACTCATCATTAAGAATTCAAGGCATTTTCCTTCCATAGATCTTGCTCTTTTCCCCATTGGAGGCCAAGAAAAGGAGTTTAACATCAAGGAAGGAGATCTACATTCCTACATCAAATCTCCCTCTTCTTCCTCTTTTTCTCTCCAACTATTGAGGAAAATTACAACATCTATTTCATGAGGTTTTGTCTTACATGATATACTTTTGATTTTGTGTTGATTCAAAGCTATGCCATTAACATTATTGATCACATATTTAGAGACGATTGCATCTACATGGTATGATATATTCCATTGTTTAGATCTAATATCCGCTATATGTCAACATTCTTTCAATTATATCTATTAAATTTCAAGGTTAATTCCTATACATTGGCTTTACCAAGGAAATCCCCTCCCCACAACAATCCCCCCCCCTTTTTTCCTATGTGCAAGAGTAGGTGATAGAGTTTTGGATATGGATTTTCAGAGTCTTAGAACCAGTAACAGGGCTGCTACAAATTCCATCAACTTTTGTGCATACAAAACAAGGCCAAATTATTGGGACAAGGACAACTTGATTTAGAACTATCCTGATGATCTAAATTTTTCATAGGCAAAATATACAGGTGCCAAGGTTCCGGATCTAGAAGGGTTTCTATTTATGATAGCACAGTGATAGTCAACTCCAGATCTAAAAATTAAGCCTTCTCCTTCTAATTTCAAGGTTAATTCATTCTCCCTTTCACTTAATCATTTCTCATTTTTACATATCATCCTCCATCACAAAAGGAATCCACCAAACAAAACATCCCCTACATTTTGTGTGGACCACGGATTTGCCCCCTTACTCTCTTGGTTGTGCAAATCAAATTCACGTTGTAGAAAGTTTGGTATTCCCAATCTATGATGAAATTGGTGGTCTACCATTGATCACCATTTTCACCATTACAGTTTGGTGAACCTGACTTATAACATTTCCATTCTGATTTTTGGTGTTAGATTGCTCTCTTATTTATGACATTCTTATTTTGAGATCCAATTTTGTGTTGTTAACATGGAGCTCTCTAAATTGGATTGGTGTGGAATTACTTATGCCATTACTTTCCTTCTTACCTCTCTTAATAAAACACATGGAGTGAATCAAAGAATTTTGCATTTTATTACATTTGTATTGCTTCATGTTATTCATATGGCATAATGAGGTTAACACATATATCTCTCCATTATAAGGCATATTTCAAGAATGTTATCAATGTTTCATGTGTGTTTCTCCTTCACATTTTAACTAAATGCATGCAATACATAGATGACATAAGGGATTTTTTTAATGAGCCTAATTCTAATCTTATTCCTCAAAATACAATTCCTAGTCATCCTATGGAACCTAATGTTTGTGATCCTTATCAAAATATTCAAAACATTATTCATGATTCAGATGTTAGACATTTTCTAGATAACTTTTCTCGAAGAATAAGGGACAATCCTCCTTATTCCCAACCTAAAGATAGTAAGAATTATGATGTTCCTACTTATCTTTCCCACTCATAAATTCCAAGAATCTACATCACAACCTATCCAAAATGATCAAGGATTTAGTGACCATAGCCCTAAAGCTTCTCCTAATCCTCCTCAATCATATCACATGCCTCAAGTTAAAATATTTCCTGAACCACAACCACCTCTTAATGTTCTCTTTCCCACACCATCTCAGGAACCTTCACCTTATGATGCCCATGCCACTTTAAATAGGAGAATCTATCCTAATATAAAGTATCAATCTAGGATAATATTTCCTTATATATTTTGTAAAAATATGCATACTTACAATGGTGAATTTTCACATTCCTTTCATTATTCTAATAGGCATTCTCTTTGTGATTGGGTTGAGTTTAGACGATTGCATCTACATGGTATGATATATTCCATTGTTTAGATCTAATATCTTCTATATGTGAACATTCTTTCAATTATATCTATTTCATTTCAAGGTTAATTCCTATACAGGGGCTTGACTAACAAAACCCCCTCCCCACAATAATTTCCCCCTTTTTTTGTGTGCAGGAGTAGGTGATAGAGTTTTGGATATGGATTTTCAGAGTCTTAGAACCAGTGATAGGGCTGCTAAAAATTCTATCAACTTTTGCGCCTCCAAAATAAGGCCAAATTTGTGGGACAAGGACAACTTGATTCAGAACTATCCTAAGGATCTGCATTTTTCACAGCTGAAAGATACAGGTGCCAGGGTTCCAGATCAAGAACAATTTCTATTTATGATAGCACAGTGATAGTCAACTCCAGATCTGAAAATTCAGCCTTCTCCTTCTAATTTCAAAGTAAATTCTTTCTCCCTTTCACTTAATAATTTCTCATTTTTACATATCATCCTTCATCACAAAAGGATTCCACCAAACAAAATCTCCCCTACATTTTGTGTGGATCATGAATTTGCACCCTTACTCTCTTGGTTGTGCAAATCAAATTCACGTTGTAGAAAGTTTGGTATTCCCAATGTATGATGAAATTGGTGGTCTACCATTGATTACCATTTTAACCATTACATTTTGGTGAACCTGACTTATAACATTTCCATTCTGATTTTTGGTGTTAGATTGCTCTTTTCTTTATGACATTCTTATTTTGAGATCTATTTTTGTGTTGTTAACATGGAACTCTCTAAATTGGTTTGGTGTGCAATTACTTATGTCATTACTTTCCTTCTTACCTCTCTTTATAAAACACATGGAGTGCATCAAAGAAGTTTGCATTTTATTAGATTTTTATTCCTTCATGTTATTCATATGGCATAATGAGGTTAACACATATATCTCCATTATAAGGCATATTTCAAGAATGTTATCAATGTTTCATGTGTTTTTCTCCTTCACATTTTAACTAAATGCATGCAATACATAGATGACATAAGTGCCTTTTTTAATGAACCTAATTATAATCTTATTCCTCAAAATCCAATTCATACTCATCCTATGGAACCTAATGTTTGTGATTCTTATCAAAATATTCAAAACATTATTCATGATTCAGATGTTAGACATTTCCTAGATGAATTTTCGCCAAGAATAAGGGACAATCCTCCTTATTTCCAACCTAAAGATAGTAAGAATTATGATGTTCCTACTTATCTTTCTCCCACTCATAAATTCAAAGAATCTACATCACAAACTATCCAAAATGCTCAAGGATTTAGTGACCATAGCCCTAAAGCTTCTCCTAATCCTCCTCAAGCATATCACATGCCTCAAGTTAAAAATTCTCTTGGACCACAATCACCTCTTAATGTTCTCTTTCCCACACCATCTAATGAACCTTCACCTTATGATGCCCATGCCGCTTTTGCTAGGAGAATCTATCCTGATATAAAGTATCATTCTAGGATAAGACTTCCTTATATGTTTTGTAAAAATCTGCATACTTACAATGGTGAATTTTCACGTTCCTTTCATTATTCTTATAGGCATTCTCTTTGTGATTGTGTTGAGTTTAGACAATTTTTTCAATATTAAATCAATAGATATTTACTTCTTTTAACACCAAATATCATACATTTTCTACATATACCTTAGTCATCCATTTCCTATTATTTCTCTCTCCATTATGCAACATTATTTGCATAATGTGTACTAAGAGCACCATAATAGGATTCTCTCTCTTTCTCTCTAAGATAGGGGGAAAGGGATCATTACTTCTTTCCTCTTCTAGGGAACCATTTTATCCCTTTATTGGCATATTTATTTTATACAATGACATCCTTGCTAGTGTGCATTTTTTGTTTTACATAAGGATATTGACATCCTGAGTTGCAACCTTAGGTTTGCTTGCAAGCACATATCGCTTTTACATAAGAAACCATTCAGGGAGCTTAAATGTGTCTTCCCTTCTTATTTATTTTTATTTTTCTTGCATCCAATATCCATTGTGATCTTGCATCTTTTATAGTATGACATACCTTTCTTGTAAGGATTTGTTGTTTTACACAAGGATTTTCATCCCGCAGTGCAATCTTATGCTTTCTTGAAGGTATATATTATTTAATATCTATCACTTAGGGCACATATTGACTTTCTCTCATTTTTATCCTTTTGTGGGATCCATTATCTCTTTGCGTTCATCTCTTTTATACTTTGATGTCCTCCCATGTATGGGAACGTTGTGTAGGATGTTTCTCCTTAATGATATTAGTATCCTCCATTTACAATCTCTTCCTTACTTGGAAGTGCATATATTGTATACTTGGGTTGACCACTAAGTAGGAATAAGGTGGCATCCTTCTTCTCCCTCTCTTTCATCTTTCATCTCTTTGGATTTTCTATTATTTTATGATGGTACATTATTTTTTTCATGAGACTCTTTGTTTCACGCAAGATACTAACATATTATATTAACAATCCTTTTCATGCCTCAAATGACATGTCTATCATTTAATAATAATCCTCATCATTTCATTACTTTCTTTGATGAATTTATTACTTTATATATGATATCTTTTTTAGCATAATATGTTTGTTTTACATCTAGAGTTCTCCTTGGTTTGTATCTTATATTGCTTCGAGTTGCATGTCTATTATAAACTTGCTATCATTAAGGGTGTATTATATATTGTCTTGCATTCATACGTGGGGGGAAAGGTTGCTTGTACATCCTTTTTCTCTCTTTTATAAGGATCTACTTTCCTTAGTATAGTAGCATTTTTTTATCATGTTACATTCTTTTCTTATAAAGGATTGTTTATTATGATTCAAGATTATCCCTTATAAGGGATGCGAATCCTTGATCAAAAGCTCTTCTTTATTGATAAAACTATGCTCATTATAAACACATTCCCTTACTATGTTTTCCAAAGTCCATAATCCTTAATCAAGAATCCTTATTTAACTTGGTAATAGGGGGATAAACAATTGCATTCTTGTTCTCCTCCCCCTATTTGTCTCGAAGATGCAATATTTGTTCAAGAAATCCTCTTAAAGATAGATGTTTTGTAGACAAGATCTCTTCCTTTTAAGGGTCTCTTCCCACAAGAGGAATATCCTTCACAATTATCTATCTTCTTAGCTCATAAGAGTCAATTATCTTAGCTAATTTCATGGAATACATTATTGTTTAATGATATCTTCTTGTTTATTGTAATTAGATATCCTTTATTATCTTCCTTATGATATCCTTTAGCCTTAGAAATTCTATATGAAACCATGTTTTGAAGAAGTAAAAACTATTCATTTTATTCTCCATAACCTGAGAGAGAGAGAGAGAGAGAGAGAGAGAGATGTTGAACCATCAGAAGCACAAAGTGTGACATCTGGATTAGCCAATGCTTTGCCTGAGATTTTCCGAAGTAACCCAATCTCCTCTTCTGCACTCTCACTTTCTTTCACTTCCTCTGCACGCAAGATTTCAATCTCTTTTTGCATTCTTTGAATTGTTCCCAATTGGTTCTCAATATCTACACGCAATGATGAAATTTTCTGTCTCAGGGCTTGGATAATTTGACCAAGTTGATTTTCCCCATCTTCTCGCAATAATCTCATCTCTTTTTGCAGATTTTCAGTAATTCCAAATTGTTTCTCACCCTCTGCCATAAGTATTTTGTTTTCTTCCTTCACCCCATGAATTTTGTATAAAAGACATGTATGGTAATATTCACAGTATTTAGGAGGCACAAATTGGTAACAATTCAAG
This sequence comes from Thuja plicata, assembly GCA_018584345.1. Taxonomy (NCBI): domain Eukaryota; kingdom Viridiplantae; phylum Streptophyta; class Pinopsida; order Cupressales; family Cupressaceae; genus Thuja; species Thuja plicata. Next base: position 347,181 of record MU220517.1, on the reverse strand, counting down.
TAGTAGGAATTAGAAAATGCACACCCTTCTTCACCAAACTGTATAGATGGGCATCCTGAAATACATCTGGAAGTAGAGTTGCTCCCTTCGCTTCAGGCCATTGCAAATTAGTGAAAGTTTTCTGCTCTTCCCTCCAGCAAAATAGCTTATTTCAATGGTCGCCCATGAATTTTTTTGAATGGCCAATTGGTTTCCTTTGCTTCTTTCAATGGCCATCCATGATTTTTTTTGCAATCTTCCAACCTTTCGTACATATTTAATACAATTTAATACCCTCCTAGTACATAGGTGTTTCAAGTGAGTGAAATTGTACTCTCTCTCTCTCTCTCTCTCTCTGAAGTAACCCAATCTCCTCTTCTACACTCTCACTTTGTTTCGCTTCCTCTGCACGCAATATTTCAATCTCTTTCTGCATTCTTTGAATTATTCCCAGTTGGTTCTCGCTCTCTACACGCAATGATGAAATTTTCTATCTCAGGGCTTGGATAATTTGACCAAGTTGATTTTCCCCCTCTTCTCGCAATAATCTCATCTCTTCTCACAGATTTTCAGTAATTCCAAATTGTTTCTCACCCTTTGCCGTAAGTATTTCATTTTCTTCCTTCACCCCGCGAAGTTTGTATAAAAGACATGTATGGTAATCTTCACAATATTTAGGAGGCACAAATTGGTAACAATTCAAGCAATAGGAATCAAAAGATGCACACAGACCTTCCAATGTGTCAAAAGGGGTCATAGGAAGTTGCATGATAGACCTTCTTGTAGAAATGTCCACAAAACTTAAACTTCTTCATATACATTGGGCCTTGCAAATCCAATTCTCACATGTCCTCCATGATGACATTTCCTGGGACAAAGATGACCACAAATTAGTTTTTCTTTGCATTTCTTGGTACAAAAGCTCATACTTCCATCGCCACACCTCTTTAAATCATGACATTTGGTAACAACATGTCTAGCATCATCTGGATGTTTAGGACAGTATAGTGGTATTCCATTACCAACATACCCATTATCTGTAAAATGTTTTATGATATCACTCCACACTGGAGAATTGTCTAAGACTAGCTTGGCATTTCCAAAGATATACAAACCAATTCTAGCCCTGGAAAGGGCATCACAAGTTCTGTTTAGAATGTTAAGAAATCCTATATTTTCTGGTGTTTTTACATTCAAATTAGGAATTCAATGTTTCTTACCAAAGAAAACAATATGATATTTCTCTCTTGTCCCTGATCAAGAGTACATTTGCTAAGGATTGAGCTCTGAGATCTAGATCCCAACCTTGCTAGACTTTTCTCGTATTCATATATTCCCTCCAAAAATGGAACCAGAGCTTTGTTAGTAAAGCACACTATGATAATGGGACCAGAGGAATTTGAAATCTTATGAAACAAATCCTTTACAATTTGCAACCCGCTAAATGTTTTTCTAGTGCCAGGAGGGCCCTGAATAATGGCCAATTTTTTGGTGAGCCAATGATTAATGGCCGCCTCCTGACTATCATCAACCAAAACACATTTGTATACTTCTTTCCAATCAAAATTACATTCAAGCTGAGCTGTTTTGGCTTCCAAATAAACTAACTGCTCTATAAATAGAATATTGAATGAAAGACCAAATTATACACCATATTTACCTCCTCTCATCCCCACATATTCAACAGAGTTACAAACCTAGAAATTAGAGGACGCTTTCTACTCAACCGACTCCCAATTTTTCTTGTAACTCCCTCTAATTTGCTTCACACACTCCCGATAAGCATCGAGTAAATATTCTCTTATAACACTGAACTAGGTGTGTAAATAATTGTACTCTCTCTCTCTCTCATGGTTGTGCTAGTAGGTTAGACCATGGAGTTGATATTATCTTTGGTGATACTCTTGTTCTTCATATGTGATCATTTATGCTCTTGCATAGCTTTCCATGTGATATTAGTGGTTGAGAAATTTTAGATTGAGGTCTCTTTCATTAGTTGATTTGGAATTTTATTTAGTACTAACCCCTTTTGTGTTTTTTGTCTTTGATTTTTCTTTTTTCCTTTTGCTTTTTTTTCGTTCCCTTATGCATGGGTGTGGAGTTGAGATCCTTAGTTTGGGGGCTTACATCCTTAAACTTAACATTGTCTTGTATCTTTGCAGTTTGCCTATCATCATCTCTCTCTCTCTCTCATTGTTCTTTCTTCTATCTCTTCCTTTATTGCGAGCATGAGTTTTTATCATACTCCCGCTAAAGTGGGGCTAAATATACCATCCTAAAAAGTAAGCACTTAACTTGTGCTCATTTTAGGATTATTTTGGGCCCACTTTAGCGTGTCTCTTATGGTAGGACCTTATATTGCACTTAAATGCATAATTAATTTAGATATAGGTCCTCCCCCTTCTTAAAAATCAAGGTTGGCTCTAATTCTATGCATATTTTCCCATCCTCCCTCCATTCATGATTCATTTTACTCTTAGGTTCAAGAGTGTTGTTACCAGGAAACGCCGGATGTTTCCTACCTATTCAGCCACCCAGTCATCAATTGCATGTGCCTTCTTTTTCATACTTCTTAGCGCATCTATGTCACCCTGCGAAAGTGGTGGTCTGAAAGTGGAGGATTCCTGATGGATCTTGGATAATGGCTGCGTAAGTTCTGCTAGAAGTCTGAGAATATTTTCATTTTTATTTCTTTCCTCCTTCAACTTCTGCGACTGTTTATCATTGTGGGCTTCTACCGCCTTGGTTGCCTCTCTCAGCAGGTCTAACTCACCCTGCTTTTCTCTTCTTCCTAGAGACACTTCTGTAATGGTGTAATCTTTGGCTCTCGCTGTTGCCGCTTCTGCCTCTAAGGGAGGTGTTACAACTATCATAACTATATCTCCACCCAGCCCAGTCTGGATGGTATGGATTGTCCGGGCCTTCTTTTCCTTGGGGGCGCTTTGCATTTGTGCCATCATCTCCGCCAAGGAGAGATGGGCCTTTTCTTCCCCTAGGGCCATACTCTTTCTTGAGTCCACCAACCATTATGGTGGCGGGGGTGGCCTTGCTGGCAAATTTTGATCAAGTGTATCCCCTCTGGGGTTTTGCTGTTCATCCCAAGTATTTGGAGTCCCTTTGGACTCCTCTCCCACATTCCTCAAACCACCTACATCATTTACTTGCGTAGCATCAGTATTCCTTGCCTCGGTGTCCTTAGGAGCATCTATGGAATCCACATTCATATCTTTGGGGTTCTCCCCCTCTTGCTACTATTGTTCTCTGACACCATCCACCAGAATGTTTTCCTCTGTTGGCTTGTCTTCTGGAGGTGGCAGAGGTGTCTGGAAAATGTTTGGCTTTTGGGCCGCTAAGACCACCTCACCAAATGTTACCCTGCTTGGGGTGGGGAAGGGCATCTAGAGCATGGTAGCTGAGTTTACATTTGTTCTTGTAGGTCTGGTTACCTCAGCCAAAGTTGGCTGCTCATCTTGTACTTATCCTTTTTCTACTTTGGTCTCAATGACTGGGATTTCCTGAACATCTGGGATGTTCACCTATTCTTGTTCCTTTTCTTCTTCTGCTACCCAGACTTCTTATGCAACATCAAATTCTTTCTCTAGTACTTCCCCTTCAATGGGGATTATTGTTTACCCATAGGTGGTAATTTCTTCCACCACTCTCCCGATATCATCCTGTAAATTTACCAGCTCATTTGTCCCAAATACATCATCAAAGTCATCGTGTAGAGAGGAGATCTTCAAGAAGTTGTCTGGCTGATTGTCCGACTCTAGGGATTTTGAGGAGACAATATATATTTTGGGGATGTTGGGCATCCCAAGCTCTGCCTCTATCTTAAGTTGAGGAACACTTGTTCCTTTCTTCTTTCTTCTTGTTTCCAACGGTGGCCCGACATCTAACATGGCCGCACGTTCTTCCCTTGCTCCTATCCCCGCTACTTGGATCATGAGTTCTACAAGGGAAGGGGAACCAGCAGGGAGGGTAGGTTCTCTTGGACTACTGGGAGACCAAGTTCAGTCGTTAACACCTCTCTCATCTGTTGGGATTCCGCCATATGAAGCTGCACTTTCTCTGTAGTAGGAACCATAACATTTGACAAAACCTAGGCCATGACTCCCATTTTTATTTTTCCCTTTTCCTCACATTGCACGGAGGTTCTGGCACCAGATGTAGATCCCTTCAAAAATGGTCCAACTCTTCTTGTGCTCGTTGGACACACCATCTAGAAATACGCATGGCCACATTCAATTACATCGTGGGTGATGTCCTTGATCGTCGGGCCTTCCAGGGTGTCCCAGTCCACCAGGGGGAGAGCCATCGTATCTACTCCCTAGGACTTATAATGTGGGTCTACTGTAGACCTGGTATCTGAAAAGTCATTAGGGAACTTTCAACGCTTGAGCTTCTCCATCATTCCTTGAGTCATCTAGATGAAATGCCATTTTTGGACCTCAAAGTTATCCTGACAATCTTCCCAAAAATATTCTAAGTGAAGCTCATGAGGGTCTGCTACCTAGGGAAGTGTCATCGCTATCTTGTCTAGCAGATCAAAATTCTTCCACTCCAAATACAATTCTGTAAGCCCCAGATGCTTGAGTTCATTGTCTGCTTCCTTCGTCACTGCAAGGCTACAAGAATAGTTCCCACATGCTATTGGGAATGAAATATTGGTGACCTTCTTTAATGCAAAGAAGGCATGTAGCTCCAAAATTTGTCTGTAGTACTCTAAAAGAATTATCCTATCCCCACAATGTTTGGGTAATAGGTAGGGTTTCCTAGAGAAGTCGGTCACCCAAATGTATGAGCGTTGCTAAAATTAGATATAATAATGGTCATAAGTGCTGACCAAGTTCATTTCCTCCTTTGAGATTTGGTATATGGCATTCTGAGTGGGTGTAAGAATATGATAGTAAATGAAAGCATCATTTACTCTGCAGAAGATGGGGAAATTGGCCTCCCATTGTATCTGTGGAAACAAATCCCATGGAGCATTCTGACCTTTGCCAGTTCTGAGCACACCTGCTATAAGTAATCCCCAGGTTATGGGGCATTGTTGTGCTAGTGCCCATAAGACATAAGAAGTCATGTAAAATTTGGGGGACTAGGTGCCCTTGATGATTTGGGTGTCGACATGATTTGTGATGATCGTTTCCCAGTCAAAAGCTTGCCCACCGGAGCGATGCCAAACAAGTAGTAGTACATCCATGTTGAGAATTCCCGGGCAAGGGGCTTTCCAAAGACCCTGCATAATGCGATGATCCCCATCTGTATGCATTCTTTAAAATTTGTTTAGGGGATCTCCAGCTTCATCTTTTTATAGTCTTTCCTGGGGGTCCTGAGCCAATTGGCATTCAGATATTGTCGGGTTGTCCCCAGGAGCTTTTCAAATTCACTGAGTACCTGGGCTTGGGTGAGGACTGCAGCATTTACAAACTGGGGGATCTCTAGCCCCAAAGAGAAGGTTGCGGTTTCAAGAGACACTATGGGCATTGGGTATCCTGAAGGAATAGGAGAGGCAAGCATGACAACCTAGACGACCAGATTGTAGTGTTTTGCAAGTGTAAGAATGAGCTTCGGAGCCTGCATTGACCAGGGGAAGCATGCCGCCTTAAGGATTTTGGAGGCAGCCACATGAAGTGCCATCGGATCTCTGACCTTGCGTTGAATAAACATAATTTTCAATAAGGCCTACATTTTGGCCCATACATCGACACTTGTATCAGTGATCAATTGCAGCTTGGAATATTCAATCTTTGATCCCAGAATAACTTCTCCCTTTATGTATTTCATTGAGAGTGGGCATTTTTCCAAGGCCTTCTCGGCCTTTGTCTTGGTGAATGCCCTGGTCAAAGTAGTGGGGAGTTCCAGGCTCCCAGGTGGAGAAGGTGGTGCAGATGCTTCAGACATGTTTGATGAGTAAATTTTGACAACCTGCAAAGGCCAGACAATCATCAATATATATATATATATATATATATATATATAACATAAAGCAATCCCAGATCCGGGGACTTTCACCACCACTTCGCACATGTTCCTGAAAAAGATGTTAGTTTGCATCAAACCCCAGAAATGTAATATATTAAGCACAAATGACTCGGGAACTTGATCAATGCCTGGGGGTTCCAGGGATTCTGGCTCATGAAATGAATGAAATGAAGGACCTAGGGGAACCTGGGACCCAGAGTCTGGAAAAGATGACCCTTATTGATATAACCGGGAATTAGCTATACTAGGCTGACATGGGGTGTCACGTGGTCATGCAGTAAAGGAAGTAATGGCAATAATGGCGATAACTATTTTTAACACACAAGAAAGTGACAACCACTTGGGCCAATTTTAAATGCTCGTGCGTGGGGAATTAAACCCGCCATTAAGATGGAAATGATAGAGGAGAGAGAAAACTTCCATGGCTCGAACAAGTGAGGTGTCGAGTTTGAATTGTGGCGATACCTCTCTGATGAGCTCAACAATTTTGCTAAATGTGAGAGGGCGCGGTGAGCTCGACGCAAAACTAGAAAGGATATACATGAAACATACAAATTTACCGAGGGCCAAAGTATAGTGAGGACCAAAGTACAACTTGTAGGCCGACCAAAAATAGCCTACACACAACCATTTACATGGAATTATAGAATGTCCAAGGGTATGTACAGACATTTACACTAACTTACAACTGCACAGAGGGCAGAAAACCCTTTGGTAGAGCCATCCCACCAACGGGAGGCGATGAAGAGAAAAACCATAAATAGAAACAAACAAAACGGGAACAAAAACCAACAAAATGAAATAGAAGCAAACCAGAAAATACGAAGGAAAAGAGCCAAAAAGGCCTACCTGAAAACACAGAGAAAATGGGAGGAAGAGCACGGGAGGCACTCTGCAAACCAGGAAGCTTCGAACAACTGCTAATGCACCACCGTGAATTATTGCTAATCCACTATTAATCACAGAGAGAAACTCAAACTTAAAAGCTGCTTGATTGCCTTAATCTCCTTTGAATCACTCTAATTTCTCTGAGTATTTTGATCGTGGTAAATGTGAAAGTGATAGGTAAATCCTATTTATACCCTTAGGGTAAAACATCCCGCTTTCCTTCCGTAAAATATGGAAAAGGAAAACCTCCAGACTCTGGGCCCAGGGATTCCATGTAACCATATCCTCTAGCAAGAGAAGACGTGATGACAGAGAATCTTGGAGTTCGGGGTCCGGCTGACTCAAAAGACAAACACACTCTAGGACTAGGTCCCAGAGGAAAGAAAATCAAAAGCAAGAGAAAGCAACCCTCGCGGAAGCAAAAGGAAACAAAAAGGAAACCAAGGAAAGGCAAAAAGAAAAAAGGGGGACCAACATTTGCCTACAAAATGTAGGGACAGGTATGCAGGGTGTAAAAAATGGTGGCTATCTGGGATGAATGCCTTAGCGCATTCGAGAAATTTTGAATCTCTGGTTAGCAAAAAATGGAATTAATCTTTACCTAGAGTATTCTGCTTGCAAGGCGCAAGGTATTTGAGAAAATTTGACTCATCATTGATTCAATCTTTTGGTAATTCATCAGTTGTGAAGTGTGTGGTTTGAAAGAAAATCAAGCCAATGACTTCCGTGAGAAGTAGAGAGGAGGCACTGAGTACATCAAAGCAAAATCATCAAATCTTGCATGTTGCCCTAGATACCAAAGTTCTCTATTCTTCAGTTATTTTATTTCTTTTTCTTTTCTAGATGGGAAGGTGGTACTCCTTTCACCATGAACATTAAGCTTAGCTAATTTTAATGGTGGTACTTCTTTCACCTTGCCATCCATTTTTAAATTGCCGAATAGGAGAGAAAATTCTAGACCTAGGATATTTTAATGATCTTTAGACTTGGTCAACAGCCAGTGCAATCGATCTGCCCTCAAGGTGTCTGATTACTTGCCTCTTAGATTTTCAGTTAACTGATGTCCGGACTTCAAGATATGAATTTGATGTAGATTACCCATAACATTTTTCCATACTTACAAAATAACTCCAGAGTGCGAACCAATTCCACCATGCTAACAATAGATTCTGAATTCACTAGAATGCATAAGGTACCGTTCCAAAGACTAGATGTTATGCGAAGCATACCTATCTACAAGAAGAGGGAAACACGCTGGAAACCCAAAAAAAACAAGAGGCAAATAAAGAGAGCTGAAAAAAAAACAAAAACAAAAAGGAAAAGAGGGTGGTCCTAGAGGATGACCAACAACTATTTACAAGGTATTCCAAAGGAACACCGGGAAAGACATTTACAATCAAGAACTTTACATATAATATAATTTAAGACCAAACTACCACCCACCTCATTCAAAATAGTGCTTGAGAAAGTGCCCATTGATAGGAAATGGGACGGCCTCTTCAGTCATAATATTGAGGTGATAAGTATTTGCCCCACAGATCTCAGATATTAGATATGGTCCCAGCCAGATCCGTTGAGACTTAGTGTGCTTTCCCTTCTTTTCCCGGGCCTTGTCCCACAAAAAGACCAGGTTCAACATTTGAAAGGCCTTATATTGGGCTCTCTAGTCAAACCATCATTTTACTATTGCTTGGTGACACATGAAGTGTTCTAGTGTTGCGTCTCTTTGTTCCTCCATTCTCACCAGGTTTAGAAGCTGAACCTCCACAATATTATCCCAGTTGCCAAATTCCTGCATGAAATGTAAGACCGGGATTTGTAATTTGATAGGGAATACTAGATTCTGGCCATAAAATAGGTGAAATGGGGATGTCCCCAGGGCCCCAGGGCTGCCTTAATTTTGATTCGATTTGCCCAAAGGGAAAACCTAAGCTTTTGATGCTAGTCCTGGGGGTTTTGTTCTAACAAGTGTTTAATCACCTTAAGTAGATTTTTGTTGGTAGATTCAGCCACACCATTTACTTGGGGGTAATAGTTGCTGGAGAAATTCAGGGTGATCCTTCTCTCATAGTTCCATTCGAGTAATTATGCCAAAGAAAATGCCAGACTATTGTCACACACTATGGCGAATGGCATTCTGAATCTTGTGACTATGTTTTCTTCCAGGAATTTAATAACTACACCTGTCGTGTTGTTTTTGCATGGAATTGCTTCAAACCACTGGGTGTAATAATCGGTAGCAGTAAAAATTTATCGGTGGCTGGCAGATGAGTTGGGCTTGATTTCCCTGATAAAATCAAACACCCATTGGGCGAAGGGTCTAACTTCAAAGACCAGCTACAAAGGCATGGCCGGGTTTCGCTCACAATGTGTCACCATTTTGCAAGTGTGGCATCTCCTAACATGAGTGTAGACATCCTTAAAGATGTAGGACCAATAGTATCCAGCCTAGAGAATCTGATGGGAAGTGGCATCTGTTGAGCCATGCCTGGTTCCAAACTGCCCATGAAATTCTTTAATCAATTTAGCAGCTTGGTCCCTATCTATGCACCAGAGGTATATCACTTCATAGTTCCTGCGGAAAAGCGTTCCATTTTTTTATCATGAAGTGCGTGCTTTTCAGCCGTAGGGCACATCGTTTGTTTTGGGGAATCCCCTCTAAGCATCTTTTGTTGAGCAGTAAGTACACCAAATTGGTATACCATGGATCTTGGGTGACGGACTCCACTGTGTAAGTTTGGCATTCAATGTCTGGAGTTCCTTCCGCCATTTCTCTACATAGTCCATGGCCTCGGAATATCTTCATGGGTTGCATTTCTAGATCATATTCTTGGAGGATGGCCATCCATTCCCCTGGTGGTCTCCCAGTTCACTCTGCAGCAGTAGAGATTTCACAGCCTAGTCCAGGATGATAGCATGCACTTTGCTCTGGAGAATATAGTGCCAAAATTTCTTCATGGCACAGACTAGAGCAAAATCCCACTTTTCTAAAGATGAGTATCAGACTTTAGCATTCTTGAAGGGGGAGCTCATAAAGGTAATAGGTCATTCTTCCCCTTCAAATTTCTAGGTTAGGACTGCTGCTGCAAAATGCGGGGAAGTGAAGGAGTATATGTGGAATGGGAGGGAATAGTCTAGACTTTCTAGGATTGGTGCCTCCACTATGATTTGCTTGATCTGGGAAAACACTCACTTCACTTCGGGGCTCCACTCAATTTTCATGTTTTTCTTCATCATATCATTGAGTGGTTTTACTATCTCGGCGAATCCAGTGATGAATTGCAGGACAAAGTTGATCTTTCTAAAGAAAGATCTCATTTCTTTCTTTCTGTCGGGCATCTGTAGATTTAGCAGTGCTTCAACTCTCTCGTGGTCAATGGATATACCCTTCTCAGAGATGATATGCCCGAGCAGCTTCCCTTCAGTGACTCCAAATATACATTTCATAGGGTTGAGGGAAATTCCATATCGACGACATCTCTCACAAATTTGGGCATGGTGGGTGGAGTGATCACGCCTGTCCTAGGAAAAGACGGTCAAATCATCCATGTAGATGATTATACACCCGTTAACTAGGCCTTCGAATGCAATGTCCATAGCCTTTTGAAATGTTTCCCCTATATTAATAAGGTCAAAGGGCATCCTCCTATATGCAAACATTCCCCACTTAGTGGTGAATGTTGTTTTTTCTCTATCTTCATACTTAACCATGACCTGGTTATTCCCAGAGTACCCATTCAGGAAGGATATCATTTGAGATCCCTTCACGATTTGCAATACCTCATCCAACAAGGGAAGAGGGTGATTATCCTTCTTAGATGCCTTGTTCAAATTGCAAAAATCCACGCAAAGGTGGATCTTGCTGCTCTTCTTCCTCACAGGGATGAGGTTGGCAACCCAAGTTGTGTGCCGAATGGGAAAGATGATTCAAGCTGATAGAAATTTTTGAACCTCCTGACGAATTAGAGGTTCAATCAATGGGTTTACCAGTCTTTGCTTTTGCTAGAAGGGCTTAGCATCTGGTTTCAGTGGGATTGTATGGGTCATGATTGATGTGTCATAATTTTTTAAATCCTCATACCCCCACGTAATTACATCAATGTATTCTTGGAGAGCTGTGAGAATCTTATCCTTCTCTTCTAGGGAGCAGGAGGTTCCAATATGCACAAATTTTTCTTCACTGGCCAGGCCGATGTTAACCTTTTCAAATTTTCCTCCCTCTAAGGAGGATGATATCTTCTGTCGGCCCTGGGGGTCTTAATCAAATATGTATTCTAGTGCTACCATCCCCTTACGGATGGTGTTGGTTGGTGAGTCTATGATCCCATCGTCTTCTTCACCCTACCTGGTATCGTCGTGATCTCTTTCTTCCACTATCTCATCCTCAAAGATGCCAACATTGGCCATGAAGGCTAGGATATGCAGATCATCCTCAAAGGCCTGAAAGTGGGTGACATTGTCTGGAATGGACGGGGTGGGCACCATCTCAACAAAAAAATTCCAGAGCTAGGAGCCATCCATTGGCTCAAGGGTGCTGGCAGATACGGCAAGGGCATCCGTAATGTAGTTGCATTTTTGGGGAATGAGTTCAATGCCGAAGGCATCAAAATATTTGATGAGGCTCCATGCCCGATTGTGGTAGGTGGCTAGCCCTTTGTCATGACAAGTGTATTGGCTCCATACCTGCTTAATGATCAACTCTGAATCACCCATTGCCTAGAGGTGGGTGATTTCTTTTCTTAGTGAAAATAGGAGTCCAAGGACCAAGGCCTCGTACTTTGTGACATTATTTGTGCAGTTAAACTGCAGCTTTTAAGATGAGAGGAAGGATTTCCCCCGTGGGTTGATTAGTTCCATTCTAGCCCCACAGCCTTGTTTAGACCAGGACCCATCAAATTTCAAGGTCCACAAGTCATTGTTCATTTTCTGGGGCTGGGAAGGCAAAGTGGCCTTTGGAATGATTTTGGAAAGGTTGGGAGGAGTTTCCTTTGGCTCTGATGGTGCATGGATGAGGTTTTCCTCTGGAGAAGTTTGTGGTTGGGATTCCTAGACATGTGGCACCTTGGACATACCGCCAAAATGATTACTGGGTCCAGGCAAGTCTATTTTGTGTTCTTTCTCCCGGAGGGCATTGATGTGGTGGGTAGAAGTGGCAAAGCAAGGCTCACACTCTAGTTCAGAATGTTTTTGATAATGCACTCGACACCAAGTGTTGGACAAGAGTGTAGTAGGAGTTGCTGTGATACCTTGGGAGTTAACCTTACCCCTCAGTTTTTTGTCCAGGTCCTCAATTCTCTGAGAAACTATGGGATCCTCCCTGGGGGTGAAATCAAATGTAAGGATCTCAAGGGGTCAGTACACCCCAGGGGAAGTCTCAGAAAAAAGGACTTCATTTACCCTCCTGACTTTGGTGAGGGCCTGCTTCATCCTGGGTTCACTTTCTACCCAGATTTGGTTAGATTGTCCCAGCTCCCAAGGAAGCCACAAGTGGGAGAAGTCTATGGAGAAATACCCATTAAGGGCCTTTGACCAATTCCAACTTAATAACATCCCATAAGTTTTGGTGATGTCCACCACTTGGACGTCTATTATGCTTGATATTTGGGGGTCTTGGATGAGTTGAATCTGGACGTTCTTCAGCTCACCTACCATTTTTATAGCAGTTTTGTCCAGCTGGACAACTGCACCTTTGGATGGAGTGGGAAAGAGTCTGAGATTTTGGCATACAGATAAGGGCATGAAGTTTCTTAAAGCTCCAGAGTCTACCAAGAAATTGTGTAGGTTCTTCCCTTGTATGTTCAAACCTAGTAGGAAGGGAGGATCCTCAGTGTTTTCCTGAAAGACGGTCGCGTTGGCATCGTCAAAAGTGACAGTCTTGGGTGGCGACTGACAGCTTCATGGTTTCCCAAGAGCTTCATAAGGGACTTCTTCTGCTTGAGATAATTCAATAAAACCTCCATCAAGGTCATGGAGGTGGTGGTTCTTTCCAACGCCTTAGTGATGTCAAACTTTCCCCCTGGGTAAAGTTGGCTTCCCTCGGTCGGATCCTTAGCTTGGTTAGAGCCAGGCCCTTTTGGTGGGAAGGAGAGACTAGTTGTGTTATCCTAGGGAGGGGTATTTTTGGGAGGTGTTGGCATATAGACTAGTCCTTTATAGCCTGAATCCGAGTGTTGTAAGGAGTCTACGGGCTGGTGAAGGAATTGGCCTTAAAGGCTGGGATAGATTCATCAAAGAACCCCTACAATTCGGTCTCTTCTTTGTCTTACTTGTCTATCCCAAAGAAGACGGTCTCACAGGTGAAGGCACTGTGAGTAGGCTCTTGCGTTGATGTTTCCAAGGGAGTAGGATCGACAGGCTACTGTCAGTCCAACTGAGAGATCATGATGACTTTCTCTAGTGTGGCACAGTTCACCTCGGAATGAGAGCCGGTGTCATGCAATCTACACCACTTGATTAGAGGGTGGAATTCCACAAGCTGTGCAGAATGACTGGGTCCAGCACTTCCCTGAGTGGTGTTTTGATTCAGAGGAGGACCTATAGTGTTTGCATTGTTGTTCCATTGTTGTTGGTTGGGCCGAGGCCCATTGTTGTAGTTCCTTCCTCCGGAATTGGTATTTCATTTTCCAGAGAAGATATTCCCTCTCTGGGAAATAGGGTTGTGGGGTGCAGAAGGCCCCACCTTCAGCTGTCCCATGTCTATAGTTAGGGAGGACACCAATCGCCGAAGGGATTCAACCTCGATGGACAGCTGGGTGTTTGTGTTACAGTGTGATGGTTGTTGGGGTGGGTTCCCGGGGAAAGCGATAGCAACTCCCAGGGTTGAGGATGATAATCCTCCAGCTGTGGGTGACTGGAAGAAGGGTACTCCAGAAGGTTGTGTCAAGGGTTATTGCATCTGCTACAGCTGGTTCCAGGGAAAAAATTCTAGACCTAGTATTGTCTGAGTTTGTGATGGATATACGTATCAGACCTACTAGTCTATCGGTGGTGGTGGGTTCATGGCCATCCCTGGAGCACCCATTGCCTGATTGGGGTTGTATCCCCCGGTGTAATAGGTTCTACTAGGTATCATGTTGAAAGCTGTGCTCTACCCAATCCTGCTAGGAGCTTTGCTCAAACCATGGGACAACTCCAAAGCTAGGTTGTAGACCTTTACCAGAGTATCCCAGTCATTTGCGATGGTGGTTCTCCAAAGGAGAGTGGCAACAAAAGGGTCCATGTTATTAAGATATGTCTGGATGGTCACATCCATGGATGCGATGAAGGGGCCAGTGCACCACTTCAAGGCACGTTGGAACCGATGGTTGAATGTTGTGAGGGGTTTATTCAATTCCTTCCTGATGGAGATAAAATCACTATGGGACCACGTCGGGTCCACGTGAACATGGAAGGCCGCAAAGAAGGTGTCCTCCATATCCTGCCAAATATTGATGGAGTTGGCCAGAAAGTTAAGGTACCAGTTTAGCTCATTCTGTTCCAAGGATAGAGGAAACATCTGGGTCACAATGTCTTTATGTTGGATCTGGTGTCGGTTCATGGCATATTTGTATGCCTGTAGATGCTCTTCTATGGTTCGTGAGCCTAAATTCTCATATCTAGGGAAGATCTTCTCTGAATGTGGAGGAAGATCATTGGTAGCACTAGGAAACTGCCCCATTGGGGACCTAGTGTTATTGAAGTACGTGGCCATCGGGGGTGTTTGATTTTGACTAGGTTGAGCGTTGGTTCCCAGGATTGTCTGGGAGACATGGGTATTCTGATATGTAGTAGATCCCAAGACAAGGTTGGCTAGTTGTTTGGTTTGCGGGGTCCACTTCTTTTGAGCAGGAGGCTCGAGTTCAACAAACCTTCTAGGATTTGGATCTGATCTAAGGATTCTTTCAAATTGTGCAGGTGAGAATGATCCTATCCTGCTAAAGGTCTGATTCCTAAATCTATAGCTTGGGGAACCTCAAGCGGTGTAAAGTTAAAATCTTTTGAAGGGGACAAGCTCATACCCTCCTTCTAGCACCAGTTTCTGTTGATGGGACTTTTTGACCGGTCTCATCAACAGATGTAAGTTGTCACTGGGCACTGGGGTACCGGCCAAATTTGCCTGTAAATTTGTCTAGGAAATAAATTCTCTGGGTCTTCAAGCACCTGAGTGTCAGGTCTCAATAGTGTGGGAGCTAAGTTGGGTGTGTGACTATTTTGTTAGGGGGATAGCTGGTTTGTGGCTCGTCTTCTCTAGGGATTTTGTTAGTATGTCAGGGTTTCCTGCAAGCACGCATTAGTTTACCAAATAAACTTCAAAAGATATTCCAGAGTTAAGAATTCATTCCTTCTACTTATAGTTATGCTAAATATTTCAAACATCAACCATGCTCTAATGAACTATACTAAATACTGAACATATACAGAACCAAATATTCATACATATTCAATAGAAAGGGGAAAGAGCTTGTTAATATACTTAAAACACTAGAGCAGAGGACATTAGAAACATACAACACAAAATAACATTAATTCAGAGATTTGAACACCAACAACATCATTGCCAGAGCTCTTCCTTCTTCATTAACAAGTTTCCAACATCACTGGTGTGTACATCAATGGCTCCAAGAGAGCATCTAACTACTAAGAACTACTAAGGACTATCAAGCATTGAACTATGCAACTACAAGAAATGAAATGCTAAAAGCTAATAGTATGGATTGCAAAATCATCAATTTCGCCAACCTTTGAAATGAGGTTAGACTTGATATTTATACACATACTTTCCCTAAAGATTAACCTAATCTAACTGTACACTTAATCTTAAAATATAATATCCGATGGCTGGTACTACCTGCACCACTTTACAACTACCTCAAAAATAGCAGAGGTCTGACAGATCGGCAGAAGAAGATAAGAAGAAAGGATAGAAGAATCAGCCTCGAGAAGAGCGCCAGAGAAAGAATAGATGAAATCTAATCTTCTAGGAGTTTGAGGCTACATGCCTCAGTAATGAGAAATGCAGATCCCTATCTTTGATGCACCAAGTAGTTAATGCTAGAGCGGCACCTTGGGAAGATCACCTGTCAGGGCCATCCCTCTATTTGACATACTTTACCGAGGTCACCTACTTTCTGACACCCTTATTGACTGTTGGATAATAACTGATTAGCTCCGGGGAACCTGTACACAAGTCATCAAAAGAATACAAAACTGTTGGATTTGAGACTCCAGGATCTGGGAGCTTACGCTCAAAGAATAAAGAATGTTCAATCTGCACCTCACTAGCGGATATCTCCATAATCTGGAGAACTTTATTGTCCCTTTCTATTCTTGAATATTTCCAGGAGCTAGGCCACTCCATCCTCATCAATATCCTTGAGGCTGGCCTGGTGGTACCTGGCCATCTCCACCTGTTCGCCTAGATCCAGAGTATTTACTTTGAACTCTGTGGCCATCTTTGTGGCATCGTGGGCCTGGAGCACCATGCGAGATATATGTGACATCTTCGCTTAGTCCATTCCCTCTGGGGACTGATACTGAGCCTCCATTAGCTCATCAAATTTTCCTACAACATACTCCTTTGGAGTACACATTTTGGTACTGAAGGGATCGACTCCCAAAACCCTTGTAATGAATGCCTTGAACAAATTTAAAGAATATTCATCCTCCAGAACTTTATCCCTTAGGGCCCCTACCAGTTACTTGCTTATCTCTAATTTGAGATCAAGTCTGGAGTGCTGGGTCTAGAAAAAATTGAAGGATTCCTCTCCCAAAATTCTAGCCTCGGTGACGATTTCTTCTCTGATACTCATGAGTTCTCCCAACTCATTCATCCAAGACTCATATTGCTCGGTCTTTCCTTCCCAGATAGAAATGGTATTTTTAGCCAGCTGTAGAATGTTGTCAGTTGCTTATAGGTCTGGGAGTGTTGTTACTAGGAAACACTAGATGTTTCCTACCTGTTTAGCCACCAGTCATCAGCCACCTGTGCCTTCTTTTTCATACTTCTTAGCACATCTATGTCACCTTGTGAAAGCGGTGGTCCGGATGTGGAGGCTTCCTGGAGGATCTCGGCTAATGGTTGTGTAAGTTATGCTAGAAGTACGAGAAGTTTTTCATTTTTATCTCTTTCCTCCCTCAACTTCTGCGACTTTTTGTCATAGCAGGCTTCTACTGCCTTGGTTGCCTCTCTCAGTAGGTCTAACTCACCCTGCTTGTCTCTTCTTCCCAGAGGAACCTCTGTAATGGCATAATCTTTGGCTCTCATTGTTGCCACTTCTGCCTCTGGGGGAGGTGTTGCAACTATCGCAATTGTATCTCTGCCCGGCCCAGTCGAGATGGTATGGATTGTCTGGGCCTTCTTTTCCTTGGGGTCACTTTGTGTCTGTGCCATCATCTCCACCAAGGAGAGATGGGCCTTTGCCGCCACTAGGGCCTTCATCTTTCTTGAGTCCACCAACCATTGTGGTGGCGGGGGTGGCCTTGCTGCCAAAGTCTGATCGAGTGTATCTCCTTAGGGGTTTTGCTATTCATCCCTGGTATTTAGAGTCCCTTTAGACTCCTCTCCTACATTCCCCAGACCACCTACATCATTTACTTTCATAGCATCAGTATTCCCTGCCTCAGTGTCCTTAGCAGCATCTGTGGAATCCACATTCATATCTTCAGGGTTCCACCCCTCTTATTGCTTCTGTTCTTTGATATCATCCACCGTAATGTTTTCCTCCGTTGGCTTGTCTTTTGGAGGTGGTGGAGGTGTCTGGCCAATGTTTGGCTGTTGGGCCACTGAGACCACCTCGCCAAATGTTACCCTGCTCAAGGTGGGGAAGGATGTCTAGAGCATGGTAGCTGAGGTTACAGTTGTTCCCGTAGGTCCAGTTCCCTCAGCCAAAGCCAGATGCTCATCTTGTACTTGTCCTTTTTCTGCTTCAATCTCAATGACATGGATGTCCTAAACATTTGGGATGTTCACCTGTTCTTGTTCCTTTTCTCCTTCTATTGCCCAGTCTTCTTGTGCAACATCATCTTCTTTCTCTAGAACTTCCCCTTCAGTGGGGTTTATTGTTTCCTCTTGGCCGGTAATTTCTTCCAATGCTCTCCCAATACCCCCCTATAAATTTACTAGCTTGTCTATCCCAAATACGTCATCAAATTCATCATGCAGAGGGGAGATCTCTGGGGAGCTTCTGGCTGATTGTCTGGCTCCAGGGAGTCTGAGTAGACAATCTTTATTTTGGGGATGTTGGGCATCCCAAACTCTGCCTCTATCTTAGGCTGAGGAACACTTGTTCCATTCTTCTTTCTTCTTGTTACAAATGGCAGCCCAACATCTAACATGGCAGCATGTTCTTCCCCCATTCCTATCTCCGCTGCTCAAATCATGAGTTCTACAATGGAAGGGGAACCAACAGGGAGGGAAGGTTCTACTTGGACTACCGAGAGACCAAGTTTTGTGGTTAACACCTCTCTCATCTACTGGGATGCCGCCAGATGAAGCTACACTTGCTCTACAGTGGGAACCGTAACATTTGACAAAACCTGGGCCATGTCTCCCATTTTTTTTTTCCTTTGTCCTCGCCTTGCGCAGAGGTTCCAGCCCTAGACGTAGATTCCTTCAAAAATGGGCCAACTCTTCTTGTGCTCTTTGGACACACCTTCTAGAAATATGCATGGCTACGTTCAATTACATTATGGGTGATGTCCTCAATCGTCGGGCCTTCTGGGGTGTCCCAGTCCACTAGGGGGAGAGCCATCATATCTACTACCTGGGCCTTATATTGCGGGTCTACTGTAGACCCGGTATCCAAAAAGTCACTGGGTAACTTTCAAATCTTGAGCTTCTTCATCATTCCTTGAGTCATCCAGACAAAATGCCAATTTCGGACCTCAAATTTGTCCTGGCAATCTTCCCAAAAATCTTCTAAGTGAAGCTCGTGAGGGTCTACTACCTAGGAATTGTTGTCGCTATCTTGTCCAGTGGATCAAAATTCTTTCACTCCAAATAAAATTCTGTAAGCCCCAGACTCTTGAGTTTGTTGTCTGCTTCCTTCGCGGCTGCAAGGCTACAAGAATAGTTCACACATGCTATTGGGAAAAAAATATTGGTGACCTTCTTCAATGCAAAGAAGGCATGCAGCTCCAAAATTTGTTTGCAGTACTCTAAAAGAATTATCCTATCCCCACAATGTTTGGGTAATAGGTAGGGTTTCTCGGAGAAGCCGGTCACTCAAATGTATGAGTGTTGCTGAAATTGAATATAATAATAGCCATAAGTGCTGACTAGGTTCATTGCCTCCTTTGAGATCTAGTATCCAAAATCCTGAGTGGGTGTAAGAATATGATAGTAAATGAAAGCATCATTTACTCTGCAGAAGCTGGGGAAACTGGCCTCCCATTATATCTGTGGGAAATAATCCCATGGAGAATTCTAGCCTTTGCCAGTTCTGAGCACACCTGTTGTAAGTAATCCCTGGGTCATGGGGTGTTGTTGTGCTAGTGCCTATAAGACATAAGAAGTCATGTAAAATTTGGGGGACTGGGTGACCTTGACGATCTGGGCATCCACATGATTTGCGATGATTGCTTGCCCGCTGGAGGCGATGCCAAACAAGTAGTAGTACATCCATGCTGAGAATTCTTGGGCATGGGGCTCTCCAAAGACCCTACATAATGCGATGATCCCCATCTGTATGCTTTCTTTAAATTATTTCTGGGGGATCTCCAACTTCATCTTTTTATAGTCTTTCCTGGGGGGTCTTGAGCCAATTGGCGTTGAGATATTGTCGGGCTATTCTCAGGATATTTTCAAATTCACCGAGTGCCTGGGCTTGGGTGAGGACTATAACATTTGCAAACTAGGGGATCCCTAGCCCTGAAGAGAAGGTTGCAGTATCAAGAGACATCATGGGTGTTGGGTAGCCTGAAGAAATAGGAGATGCGAGCATGATAGCCCGGACGATTGGATTGTAGTGTTCTGCAAGTGTAAGAATGAGCTCTGGAGCCTGCACTGAGAAAGGGAAGCATGTCGCCTTAAGGATTTTGAAGGCAACCACATGAAGTGCCATCAGATCTCTGGCCTTGCGTTGAATAAACATCATTTGCACTAAGGCCTGCATTTTAGCCCATACATTGACACTTGTGTCGGTGATCAACTGTAGCTTGGAATCAACATTTGATCCCAGAATAACTTCTCCCTTTATGTATTTCATTGAGACTGGGAGTTTTTCCAAGGCCTTCTTGACCTTTGTCTTGGTAACTGCCTTGGTTGAAGTAGTGGGGAGTTTTGGGCTCCTGGGTGGAGAAGGTGGTGCAGATGCTTTAGACATGTTTGATGAGTAAATTTTGGCAACTTGCAAAGACCAGACAACCGTCTATATATATATAACATAAAGTAATCCTAGATTCAGGGAAATTCACCACCGCTACGTACATGTTCCTAAAAAGATGTTAGTTTTCATCAAACCCTGAAAATATAATATATTAAGCACAAATGACTCAGGAACTTGATCAATGCCCGGGGGTTACGGGGATTCTGGCTCATGCAATGAATGAAATGAAGGACCCAGGGGAACCTGGGACCCGGAATCTGGAAAAGATGACCGTTATTAATATGATCGAGAATTAGCTATACTAGGATGACATGGGGTGTCACATGGTCATGCCGTAAAGGAAGCAATGACAATAATGATGACAACTATTTTTAACACGCAAGAAAGTGACTGCCACTTGGGCTGATTTTAAATGCTCACGTGTGGGGACTTAAACCCGCCATTAAGATGTAAATGATAGAGGAGAGAGAAAACTACCATGGCTTGAACAAGCGAGGTGCCGAGTTTGAACCATGGAGAATACCTCTTTGACGAGCTCAATAATTTGGCTAAATGTGAGAGGGCACGGTGAGCTCGATGCAAAAATAGGAAGGATATACATGAAACATACAAATTTACCAAGGGCCAAAGCACGGCGAGGACCGAAGCACAACTCATAGGCCAACCAAAAACAACGTACACACAACTATTTACATGTAATTACAGAATGTAGAATGGTATGTACAGACATTTACACTAACTTACAACTACACAAAGGGCAAAAAACCCTTTGGTAGAGCCATCCCACCAACGGGAGGCGACGAAGAGCAAAACCATAAATAGAAACAAACAGAACGGGAACAAAAACCAACAAAATGAAACAGAAGCAAACTGGAAAATACGAAGGAATAGAGCCAAAAAGACCTACCTAAAAACATAGAGAAAATGGGAGAAAGAGCACGGGAGGCGCTCTGCAAACTAGGAAGCTTTGAACAACTGCTAACACACCACCGCGAATTACTGCTAATCCACTGTTAATCACAGAGAGAAACTCAAACTTAAAAGCTGCTTGATTACCTTAATCTCCTTTGAATCGCTCTAATTGCTCTGAGTATTTTGATCATGGTAAATGTGAAAGTGATAGGTAAATCCTATTTATACCCTTAATGGTAAAACATCCCACTTTCCTTCTGCAAAATTCAGAAAAGGAAAACCTCTGGACTCCAGGCCCGGGGATTCCATGTAACCATATCCTCTAGAAAGAGAAGACGTGATGACAGAGAATCTCGGAGTCTGGGGTATGGCTGACTCAAAGACAAACACACTCCGGGACCGAGTCCCAGAGGAAAGAAAACCAAAAGCAAGAGAAAGCGACCCTTGCGGAAGCAAAGCCCGAAGGAAAACAAAAGGAAACAAAAAGGAAACCAAGGAAAGGAAAAAAGAGAAAAGGGGGACCCAACATTTTGCCTACAAAATGTAGGGATGGGTATGCAGGGCATAATAGATTCCTCATGGGAAGAACAAGTTGGACCTGAGCTTTGAGATTCCAACAATCATTTTTTGAAATCCATTGATTGACATGATAGCATGATAGCATGATATCATGATAGCATCGATGTGTTTGATGATTGGCTTCAGTGGGATCCTGATGAATCTAAGAATGAAAATATTTATATCAGAGTGGCACAGCGAAATCTTATTGGAGATTTGGATAACATTGAATCTGGAAGGGTTAAGGAGGGTTCTCACATGGTGAAAAAGAAACACAAAGATTTCAGTGGATATGACCATCTACACCCACACTTGGTTTGGGATCCTGGAGCTTTGATGATGGATTTCTTGAGGGCAAGCAATCTGTGGGCGGAAAGGATTTGTAATGTCCCCAAATTAATAGAGAGTGATTTAATTAAATTAATTAATTAAGTGGTCCTAAAATTTAAATAATATTATAATGGACCTTTAATTAATTAATAAAATGGGGCCCAAGTAATAAAATAATAAGTAAAGCATGTCTGCCTATTTGTTAACATTCAAGAAGTTTCCCAGAGCCTTTATAAGGTCGTGTGTGGCATTGTAGGTGGTATGTTGAAATTGATATTTTATTTGTGATTGTGAACTCTAGTTGGAGCTCTGTTCTATGACATTTTGGAGGTGAAAGACCCTCCCTATTTGGTATTTGCAGTTTCTGTGGGAGTAACTTCTCACCCTATTTTGCTTTCTCAATGTCTGAAAGCATTATAATTGAAGATATATTTGATATAATCTGAAGTTCGATTATTATTGAATCTGAATTTCTTCTTACATGTGTGGAGCTTGTGAAATCTCTGGTGATTTAATTTAGTAATTGATATATGATCATTCTTACATACTGTGTTATTCATTGCAAATGAATTAAGGGCATATGGTACATCATAGAGAAAGCCTATAATACATCACAGAGGGCCTAGAATACAACACAGGGCCTACAATACATCTCAGAGAGGGCCTATGGTACTACATATGGCATACGGTACATCATAGAGAGGGATTACGGTACAACACATGACATACGATACATCATAGAGAGGGCCTATGGTTCAACCCAACTTCACTCAATATCACCTTTGGTCTGAGATCACCTTTGGGTTGAGATCACCTTAGGTCCAAGATAACCTTTAGCCCGAGTTCCCCTTCGGGACAATATTGCCTTCGGGCCGAGATCGCTGTCATGCCCAAAACTAGGGCAAAACACACACACATTTTTTTTTTTAAAACACATAAGTACGCACATCTAACAATGGTTGAGTTGGAAGGGTAAAAGCAAGGTAGAGTTAACCTTCAAATTACAAGGTATAGGCGCAGACTGAATAAGGGTCATGCCACAAACAGACACAAAATTGGGTATCAACTTGTTCCACAGGTTATATGAATACTCAACTCAGGTAGATCTAACTCTGATTCCTTGTATAAAATCATGATGGTAGTTAGTGGTTATGAACATATGTTGGTCCAGGTTGCCCTAATGCCTACTTAACTTATAACCTAGATTACAACTTAATCCGTTCAAGTCTAGCTCCAGTTAACACTAACTACTAGCTCAAGCCCAATCAGATTAATATTCTACTCCCAATCATACATGAAACATTTAACAATTGACAGTATTGAAATTGAATAAAAATTTCACTATATCAAACAACTATTTATTAAAACCAATAGCTAAAATCAAATCTGATTTCCTAACCTACTAACATCATTAATAAAATTATTCTCCAATGATAAAAATGCATGCATTCCTAATCCATCAATTTCCAACATACAACTTAAATTAACCTTTTTATTAGACATTTGAAATATCCTCTAATTCAAAATTTAAATTTACTTTTAATTAAAATCGAGCGTAACCCCTAACCCCTTGAACACAAGAGAAATATAATCCCCCTTTATTTTGATAATAATTTAAGGTTTAACATTAACTATACCATTGAATCAATTGAATAATCCATCTCTCTAATAGACTAATCAATACTTAAGACAAAATCCCTAAAAATTAGATTCCCAAATCTCACAATTATAAATTATCCTAAAAAACTAATGTTAGGTATTCATTTAAAATGATTAACTACTATATTGATAAATGGTTCCATTATCAATTAAAATTAAAACTTGAAAACAAATCCAACCATCCTCAAACACTAAATTTATCTTCAAAATTTAAATTTACTTTTAATTAAAATCGAGCGTAACCCCTAACCCCTTGAACACAAGAGCAATATAATCCCCCTTTATTTTGATAATAATTTAAGGTTTAACATTAACTATACCATTGAATCAATTGAATAATCCGTCTCTCTAATAGACTAATCAATACTTAAGACAAAATCCCTAAAAATTAGATTCCCAAATCTCACAATTATAAATTATCCTAAACAACTAATGTTAGGTATTCATTTAAAATGATTAACTACTATATTGATAAATGGTTCCATTATCAATTAAAATTAAAACATGAAAAAAAATCCAACCATCCTCAAACACTAAATTTATCTAACTATATTGATAAATGGTTCCATTATCAATTAAAATTAAAACATGAAAACAAATCCAACCATCCTCAAACACTAAATTTATCTACCTAATGAATTATGATACTTCATAGAATTAGTTTATATATATGTCTAAAATATTACACAAAAGGATTAAGAAACATAAGGGAATTTGACCTCATCTACTAACTTAATAATCTATTAATTTCTTGTTAAACTAACCTAACTATCAAATAATCTTTGACTAACCACTAAATTATAACTACAATATTAAATCAGCCTATATATGCATCCCCATGCTACTCAAAATTCAGAATTAAAAAAGAAAAAAGAAAAGAGTATACTAAATTAAACTATCAACAATCTACCCATAATACTAACCCATCTAGAAATTTAGTCTAACTTTTCATTAACCCCTAACTAATAATCTACCCTTTTGCATGACAAGACAAGTGCATGGGTTTCGAAAACTGCAGTATCATTCTTACATACTGTGTTTTTCATTGCAAATGAATTAAGGGCATATGGTACATCATAGAGAAAGCCTATAATACATGTTAGCATTATTTCAATTAAATCTATTTGATTTCAAGGTTAATTCCTACACAGGGGTTTGACCAAGGAAAGACCCTCCCACAACAACCCCCCCTCCCTTTTTTTTCTGTGTGCAAGAGTAGGTGATGGAGTTTTGGATCCTTATTTTCAAAGTCTTAGTACCAATGATAGGTCTGCTACTGATTACACCAACTTTTGCGCCTTCAGGGCAAGGCCAGATTTGTGGGACAAGGCTGACTTGATTCAACACTATCCTAATGATATGCATTTTTCATAGTCAGAAGATATAGGTGCCAGGGTTTTAGATCTAGAACAGTTTCTATTTCTGACAGTATAGTGATAGTCAACACCAAATCTAAAAATTCATCCTTCTCCTTCTCATTTCAAGGCGGACTCATTCTCCCTTTCACTTAATTATTTCTCAATTTTACATATCATCTTCTATGACATAAGGAATCCACCAAAAAAACCTCTCGGACATTTTTTTTGGATCACAAATTCGCACCCTTACTCTCTTGGTTATGCAAATTAGATTCACCTTGTAGGAGGTTTGGTATTTCCAATATATGATGAACTTGGTGGTTTATCATTGATCACCATTTTCACCATTACAGTAACATATCAATTGGTCTTAGGACATGAAAATTAAAGAGTCATCAAGGACACATGGATCACATGTGAACATGGGCATTCCTTAACTATCTGGTGTGTCTTCCTCCATCCAACTAGAATGTTGATTCATTTTGGTCTTTTCACTATCTGGATGAGTTGGTTATTTTACCATAATATTACTGTATGTCATAATAATTCATGATGGAGGAATAGATTACTATATGTAATATTGATCAGTGAAAGAGGGAGAGATTACTGATGGAGAGATTGATGACAGAGGGCGAACTTTATCAGAGACAAAGATTAATGTAAGAGGGAGAAATTTGTATTTCAGTGATTGAGGTAGTTTTGGATGAGAATCATAATGAAGCTAAGGACATCAATAAATAGTAAAACTCATGTCTATTGGCTGCATATGACTAATTATATATAAAATATAATCCACTGTTAGTCGCTTGACACTAACTATTTTGCTCGGTCAACACTGAAATCCTTCAACGCCTGACCAACACTGTAATGCCTGAGTGAATTCGGTTAGAACTAAAATCACTTTGGTCATCTTCAATGGCTGAGAAAGCTTGGAAAACACTGACTGTGCTAGGATAGGAGTATACATTTGTGTAAACATCACTATACTTGTGTAAACATCAATGACAATACATAATTGAATAATTGTCATCAACAATATCCCTCTTTGGCATTGGTGGCAACACAACATGTCATAATAAAAAGAATTATAGAGCAGTAGATATAAGAATGAAATATTGTTAATGTCCTTAGCTTCATTCTGATTCTCATCCAAAACTCCCTCAATCACTAAAATACAGATTTCTCCCTCTTACATTAATCCTTGTCTCATATAAAGTTCTCCCTCTATCATCAATCTCTCCATCAGTAATCTCTCCCTCTTTCACTGATCAATATGAAATATAGTAATCTCTTCCTCCATCATGAATTATTATGGCATACAATAATCTCTCCCTCTTTGATAACCAATGCCAAAAACACCAACTGACATATCCAATAAAATTATAATGTACTTGTTTATACTGATTCATATGCAATAAGCTCTAAATATCTGCATCAACATGTTAGGTTTGTTCTGTAGCTCAGTTCATCCATCACTAAACTGTGTTTTAGTGAGCCTCAATTAGGGGAATTATCCCTAGCTTTCCTCTAAGATACAACAATGCATCCTTAGGTAGCGGTTTTGTGAATATGTCTGCAATTTATTCTTTGGTATTCACATATTCCAATCTTACTTCTTTGTTCTGAACCAATTCCCTCAATAAATGATACTTTATTTCAATATGTTTAGTCTTGGTATGCATCATAGGGTTCTTTGAAATGTTAATAGCACTGGTGTTGTCACAGTAGATAATGACTAGTTTTGTGATTTCTACCGTCATACCCGAAAACAATTGTTTGAACCATATTATGTTTGAACAATTCACTGTTGCAACAACATATTATGCTTCTGATGTAGATTGAGAAATGTAGTTCTGTTTCTTGCTTGTCTAGGAGACTAACCTCTTTCCAAGAAATAGTGCTCCACCACTTGTGTTCTTTCTGTCATCAACACTTCCTGCCCAATCAACATTAGTAAAAGTATTCAAATCAAAGTTTCCTCATTTATTATACCATAATACATAATCTTCAGTACCCTTAAGATATCTTAGAATCCTTTTGATAGCCATGAAATGATTCTCTCTAGGATTAGTTGAAAACCTTGTAACAATACCGACTGCTAATGCAATATCAGGTCTAGTGTGAACAACATATTGAAGTTTGTCATTCATGGATTTGTATGTAGTCTAATTTACCTCCTTTGAATCATCATCCTTAGATAGCTTATGTCTAGTAGGCATAGGTGTTCCAACTGATCTAGAGTCTTCCATCCCAAATTTCTTTAGTATCTCTTTTATGTACTTAGACTAAGTAATGTAGATACCATCCTTCATCTGATACTTGTAAGCCAATAAAGAATTTGATTTCACCAAACATAGACATCTCAAATTCCTTACTCATAGCTTCTGAGAATGCTCTGCATAAGTCATCATATCTAGTAAACAATATGTCATCAACAAATATTTTTGCTAATAGTATCTTGTTCTGAGGTCCTTCTTTGATGTACAAGCTGCTATTGTCATTTGTTTTGTGAAATCCAATACTTATCAAGTAACCATGCAGTCTTTCATACCAGGCTCTCAGAGCTTTTTTCATTCCATACAATGCTTTGTACAGTTTGCAAACCATATTCCTTTTTTTAGGTTCTACAAAACCTTCAGGTTGCTCAATGTAGACTTCCTCTTCAAGAATTCCATTCAAGAATGCAGATTTTACATCCATTTGATATACCTTTAATCCTTTATGTGCAGCATATGCCAGAAGAGTTCTGACTCCTTCAAGCCTTGCAATGGGAGTAAAAGTTTCTCCATAATAAATACCCTCTTCTTGAGCATATCATTTACATACTATTTTGGCTTTGTTTCTGGAAACTTCACCTTTCTCATTGATCTTGTTTCTGAAAACCCACTTAGTACCAGTCACATTCTTTCCTTTATACTTGTTGAAATTTTTCTCACCTTTGTCTTCCTTGTTCGGACACTTAGCAGCAATGTGACAAACCTCATCACATGAAAATAAAATCAATGGTATTCTTCCTTTGTATTGTCCTTTTCCTTTTGCAGCTCTCCTTGCAAGTAATTCTTTAATGATTTCCAGATCCTCATCATTAGAATCATCACACTATCACTGTCAATCTATTTTCCTTTCATCTTTCCAAGGTTTAATTTAGCTTTGAATGCTGACTCAAGATTGCTAGGATTAGGAGAATAATTGTCAAAGTTATCCAACTCAAAAGCTGATAATATTCCAATCAATCCATCTAGAGTTATGTTATTACTGCATCTCATCTCTTGAATAGATGAAACTCTAATTGCATAGATAGGAAGTAAAGTTCTTAATACCTTACTGACTACTATTTTTTCTTCAATTGTTCCACCAGTAGCTCTGATTGCACTAACAATTTTTTTGATTCTTTCACTATATTTTGTAATGTTTTCTCCATCTTTCATTTTCATCATATCAAATTGACCTCTGAGACTTTCTGCTTTGGCTCTCTTTACATTTGCATCTCCTCCATAGATATCATGTAATTTGTTCCACATATGAATGGAAGTAGGGCAGTCCTTGACTTCGTCAAATTTAGAATAGATGAGTGCAGAGGCTATATCAATCATCATTATGTTATGATACTCCATTTCCACCATCTGATACACAGACATAGGTCTTGGTGGTTCCGCATACTTGTGATCTAGGAATTGCAAACTAGTATCTCCAATAGTAGATAGATGTAGCTCATCCTATCTTTCCATGTAGCAAAGTTTTCCTTGTTGAGCTTAGGGATATCCCTTCTGTAAGACATCTCTGATCTTTAGATTAGGCCTTTAAACCTTCCCTATAAGAACTTGCAACTCTGATACCAATTGTTGTAAATGAGTAGAGTAACTGAGAGGGGAGGGGTGAATTAGTTACTCTACTCATTTCCAATAGATATAACACCTATAAAAGCACAATAGTTCTTATCTCCTTTTTAATCTATTTCTCATCATTTCTCATACCCCTTTTATCACTCTCCGATCATCACTTTCTTTCTCCAAACTAACACATTTCAACCTTATCAATATCAGATCACTCAACTTATCAACTAGCATTAATCTCATCTTATCTACTTGGGATCAATTGAATCGCTACAAATCACCACTAAACTGCACAATTAGCTATCAACTAGCTCCATTAGTCCAATATTCCATCTGATTATCTTGATCATTTCCATCAATTGGCCAATTACCCTTATTATATGTTTAGCTTATCATTTTCCTAGTATAGTATCCTCACATATCATGCAACTTCATCAATCATGCAACATCATCCTCAAATATTCTCTATGATATATTGAGAGATTGTCCATAATATTGAACTCACACAATCTCTCAAGGGAGCATACCTATCATTACTACCCAATCAAATTTGGACGTCTATTAGCAAGCACACATTTTTATTTAAAAAAATGCAACAAGCTACGTTGTCTCAAAGAGGAGAAAAATATATACACCTGTAATGTCTAAATTTGGCTCATAAAGGATTTCTTAAGGTTTGCATAATGAGATAAGAAAGAGATCCTAAGGCCAATTTTTAGTTTCTTACACTTAATTATTATGATCGAAAGGATGGAAAGAAATATATAGAGAATAGTGGGATAAGATACTTACGTCATAATATAGTAGATCTGGAAAAACTCATTTTTTGAAGCCTGTATTGAGTTTCTAGAAAATCTGAAGTATGATTTGGAACTGGAACGCAGAGACAAACAAAACCCAGAAATATTTTTTTGTTCCGATGTCGTCTTATGAAAAATGTTGACCTTGACCCAAAAATGTCACCCCTGACCCAATAATGTTGACACTGACCTGCACAGTGTCAACAGAAAATCTGTTTGCGGATCTCGATAGTTCACTGAAAAGGGTATCAAAATCTGGTCTCAAATCTACTATTCTGTACCTGCAACTCCCGAAAATAGCACCTACAAATATCTAAAAAGAGGGGTTTTGGGGTGGCTATATAGGGTTTTGCCTTAGTTAAACCCTCGCTTTGGTGATCTCCACTTCCACGAATAGCCGAATATAGAATGTATAGTGTGTGTGTATTGCTCTTTTGAAAAGAGTCTTTAAACATGCAATATCAAGATCTAATCTTCTAGATTAACAATCCTAACATAACATGGAAATGAGAA
>MU220517.1:262224-317009 GCA_018584345.1 Thuja plicata | reverse complement strand
AATCTTCTAGATTAACAATCCTAACATAACATGGAAATGAGAAAGCAATGCATAGATTTGAATATGAAAAAGAAAGCATACCAAGCTCCCAAGGCTAAAGTATTCCTATCAACTCACAATCCATAATTACTACCCCATGATAATGTCCTTTGAATGCTTGAATGTTGAGAATAGTAGATCTAAAGAGAGAGCCTTCTTGCTTCAATGAAGATCCACCATAGCTTGTCCTCAAAATGCTTGATTGAAGGTAATGATATGTCCTCCTAGCTTGTCCTTCTATATCATCCTTTTGTTTGTTTGCATCATCATTTCATCATGTCATCTCCCGATTTTGTCCCATGATCAAATGAAGGCAAAAGAGAGTGTTTATATAGAGATCTCAACATAGGTCTCCTAGGGAAATGCAAGGGATCCTAATTCAAGTTCTACCTCAAATCATGGTCCAATCAAAATCACCAACCAAGGAGGGAATGTATTAAT
Source organism: Thuja plicata (assembly GCA_018584345.1). Classification (NCBI taxonomy): domain Eukaryota; kingdom Viridiplantae; phylum Streptophyta; class Pinopsida; order Cupressales; family Cupressaceae; genus Thuja; species Thuja plicata. The sequence goes on along the minus strand of MU220517.1, from coordinate 316,529 downwards.
TGAAATATCAGAGAAAACACTTTCGCATTCAAACCCGGGGACCTATTTTAAGTTTCAGACCCCGATAAGCTCCAGATTTGAAAGCGGGGACCAACACCCAACAGAGGTCTATGTCGACCTTGACCTTGACCTAGGTCAAGGTCTACCTCGACCCTAACCTAGGTCAGGGTCGACCTCGACCCTGACCTGAGGTTTCAGGTAGGTCACTAGAAAGTTGCTGAGAGGTTCCCAGGTCAGCCGGGGACCTAGGAAGGTGGGGGAATGTGCCAGAATGTTAAGAAGGCCTAGAGGCCTAGGGAGAGAGTAGGATGAGGCCCAAGAGGACAAATACATAGGTCCTACCTTGAGAGAAGAGTCATGGAGAGGGAAATCTAGGAGGATCCATTAGATCCTAACCCTAATTTCACCTACACATGTATAATCAAGCACAGATGCAAACCTAATATGCAAACATACTAAATGAGGGTGCTAAACCTATCAAAATGGAAGTGCTTCCATTTTAAGATGATACAATGCCTAAAAATGTCCCCAGGAGATTAATAAAATTTTACTAATAATTATATAAATATTATTATTTATTTAATTAATTCATTAGCTTCTTTTATTATTTATTTAAATAATTCATTAGATTTTTCTATCTGAAAATAAAATAAATTTCCATTTATTTAATCTACCCTTTTTCCATATCTTATTTCTTCTATTTATGGAATAAACACCTTTATTTATTTTATAAATTTGTAAATCCACTCCTTTCATATTAGTTAACCACTATCAATCACATGGATCAACTCTTAAATTTTGAGCGTGTGCCTCTTGTTGCATGTCTCTTCATTAGCTTCCCATGACCAAAGTCAACACCTTTCCTACCTACCAAATAATCCTAACTAATCATTTTCTATTGATTCTTAATCTTATTCACTCCTACCAAAATCCTACCCACCCTTGCATCGTATGAAATCTCATAGCACCTCTTAATCTCAACCGTTAGTTTTTATGAGGTTTTTATAAAATATTTTTCCTCTACAGATTTGACAAGTTATTGCATTTGCAATCTAGAGCCTATTGTGAACTTTCATACTTGTGACCCTACATACTAGCTATCTTTGAGAATCCATTCCAATCTATCTCATCATCATATTTGTAATGGTCAATGTAAGGATAATGTTACATACCAACTAGATTAATTTAATACGCCTAATTCTCGATCTAGGCATAATTGAATAACCATAACGAATTAGTTATAGTTTAATATTGAACCATAACGTGGTGAAATTTGAAATCCAAGTTTTAATACAACTCTAGGAAGGTTCATTATGACATGTCTAGAAGAATATGTTATTAAATCAAACACTTTAGTTAGCAAGAATTTGTTAATTTCTCGCCTAGGAGTATGGTCCCATTAATGGGGTAGAATTAAGACCTATTAACATCTAAAATCATGGTTTTTGCATTTGGTCAAAAACGTTATCAGCCGTACACTTATAACTTAATTAAATATTTAAATTTATGATGGTTTCAAACCGCCTACATGATAGATAGAAATTTGAAACTCTAGGGTTGAGGGACATTGACTCATGTCATGATTTCTCCTCAACCCTAATGCTCAAATTGAACCAACTAATCCTCTTGACCTATATACTTTGCCTAACCTTGTAGTTCATTTGAGCATTTGGTAAACATGGGTTAGCTGACCCTTCACCCATTTAGATATTCTTTTTACAAAGAAAAAAAGTTGTGTTTTTTTTACATGCAAATTTGGGCATGACAATATTATCATACTTGCATTGCCTCCATTATTAACCAACCATCTCCATTCTCTATAACATCTTGTGCTTTATGCAACAAAACTGAGAGCACCCAAATTTCATCATCCACACAAGATCTTAGAAGATAGGACAAGGAAATCAAGTATTTTATGAAGAATTTGGTGTTATTGGAATGATTATCTAACTTGTTTGATGTATTTGTGAAGTAGTGTTCTCTTGACATGACGATTGAATGTTTTTGTGATCTCCTTGCTTATAATTGGGCTTAATAAGGTTTTCACATGTTTTTGCATTGTCATTTTCAATCATCATCAATTTCTATTTTTTTATATATATTTTAATACCTGTTTAAAGTTAATGTTCCTAAAATGTGTAACATTATATGTGGGATGTCAAAATTTTTGATTTTTTTTAAAAATATTTAATTATTATGATTAAACATAATAAAAATTATATTTATATAATCTACACATTATGATATACAAAATTTAAATGTTTGTATTTTTCAAAAATATTTATATATGCGAGTGTTTGGGATCATTAAGTTTTTAAAGATTTTTTTTTTAAGTTTGTAATTTGCACTAAAGTAATGCCCCTTATATGTCCAATTAAAACCTTTGATTAAAAGAGTTTTTGTTATATCTATTTTGACTTGAATGAATCTAGTTAGAACATATTTTTGGTTGGAAACAAATATTTAATAAATAATGCTTAAATTTGAGTATGCTAAATATCTACCTAAAAATGAGATAACTTTGTATTATGACCCATCTATTCTAAATTGTCAAATCTTAACTCTTCACGACAACAAGTTATCTACATCCTTTGAAAAAACATAAAGCTCATTCATATTCAATTGATAGATCAATATTAGTTAGAACACCCACTACCTTTACATAACAAGAACTAAGATCTTCCCATGACACCAAAATAAACCGTCAAAGACCAAATGTTAAAAAATGATAGATAAATATTACTACCAACACTCTCATTCAAAATAACCTAGAGATAAATAAGGTATTGTAAGAATCAACCTTATTACATATTCATAGACACAAACATATCATGATAAAACTGATTGTTTTCTCAACAACTAATTGATGCAACTCATAGCCAAAATACATGAAACAAGTCAAAAATAAGATTTTTTTTATGCCCATTGTAGGCCCACTATAGGATAGTTATGGTCTCCTATAGGTCAACTTCATGCCTACAAAAATATTGTTATGATTTCCCAACAACAAATATGTTGGTGTACTATAATTCTTATCTAAAAATTACACCAAAAAATTTGCTACCATCTTTAATATCCTAGGTTTCATCTATTTGCAACTAATAGTTTTATTCTCTAACCATATTAGTGCCATAAATATCTTTTAAGGTGATATATAATTTATATGACAACACATAAATGCATAATTTAAGACATATATGAGCACAAAATATGCAAGAAAAATCCAAACACAATCCTCTACTTGCAAGTAGTCGTTCCCCATCCTCCATCTCTTAAATATCAAAGGGTTCTAGATAGATATAACTACTATCCACATATGATCATATCTTAGTTAAAAATAATAAAAAAGTTTCAACATAAAATCCATGAAAAGAACACATTCATAGAGGAGTGTCATGCACATGTACAAATCAAACCACACATAAGCACTATGAGAAATTGATTCTCTTAAAAATTGAAACTAATCCAAAATATATGAAAATATTTAACACAAGATATAAATTGTGAACAACAACATGTCATATATCTACATGTAAGAGCTCAAATATCAAAGAGATTAAACATCTAATTCTCTCACATTTGACCAAGGGATTAAACATAGTAACTGACTTGAACACTTTTCATACAACCTCCACCATGCTGAGTGTCTTCAAAGAATTAAAGATCAATGATATTCTACATACTACAAGCACATTTAAGGACAACACTACTCTATTTAGCAGAGCCAAGCAAAATGGTCACAAATATATAATAATCATTTTTTATTAGTGTAATCCCTTTTTACCAATATAATCTATAAAAAAGGTTAAAGGTTAATTAATAATATCATTTACTCCATTCTTAATTTAGTCACATAAACCTACAACCAAAGCCAAAAACTCACTACGTAACACAATGCAACAAGATTTCTTCCAATATTCCTCCTATAGTAAGTACACACAAGAATCATATCACTCATAAAAATAAGATTGTATCCATAATATATCTTTTTAGTAACATTATCCTTCATAAACAATATCCTTAACTGGGATATGATAGTTGAGCTACCTTCCGGTTGTTTGTTTTAAAGGGACACCACCCTTTGTTTTGCTGCTATTAATACCAAAAACATCATACTTCAAAAATAGATCATCTTCAAAAATAAAGACCGCAACTTATTGTAATGGAACAATGCAATAATATTTTTACCATTTTAATTGTTTAAAGAAGAAACAACTACTAGTTCCTTTGAATTTAATATCCATGCAATTATTTCCAAAGTTGATCTCAACCATACACATCAATCTCGTATAGCATCAAGATTATCATAAAAAGAGGATGTCCACTTCTATTTGAACATGTCACTCAAATAAGACCTTCTCAAACACCATGCAAACAATCAAAACCAACATCCAAGCTTTACAATATAGATTCATCTATAAACATTGAAACCATCTATAAACATAAATCCATCTATTTATCTTAATATTGCATCATGGGGGTGTGATTTGAAATGTTGATAGTACAATTATCACATAGTTAAAACCTAGATATACACATTAGATGTGTAGTGTCGTAAATTGTAACACTTCACAATTTCACACTCTATTTGGGCCCATAAATTTGTGAGCTTTCTCCAAGATCATTTTAATCCTATTTGAGTACTATCCTACTCTATAATTTTGATGAAGGAATACTAAAACCTACATTAAAAACACAAAAACATAGGAAATGCAAGAAAATATACTTGACTTTTATTACTCTAATGGAATAAATCTAAATGCAAAAATACAAAATATCAGCTACAGTGACTTCACAAATATGTCTCTTAAGGACATAGGGCACACAACAACAACAACAACAACAACAACAACAACAGAGGGCATGCAACAATAACAACATAGGGCACGCAAAAAGAACAACAAAGGGCCCCACCAATGCTATTAGATTGTGACTGGTCTACATAAATCTTATCTCAACATAAAGGCAGGTCGTGGGTTCCAAATGAGAAAAGGCAGGTTGGGCCTAGACAACATTAGGGGTTTCCACAGGTTGGGCCCACGCAGGAGAAATAAGGTGTTTCTAGGTAAAGGTAGGTCATGGGTTTCTACAGTGGGAAAATGATGACTAGGACCCAATCCACAATGAGAAAGGGGCAAGGAGTGCTTCTAGAACAGAGGGACCCAGTTCGTCCAATAGATGTAGATTCGAAGTGTGCCAGTTTCTTTTTATATTTGTTCCTGCAGTTGTCTTTTTCTTTCTGTCTCTTATGATCCTTCTGTCAATGGAGAAAATAAAAAATGGAAAAACAAACCATATCATTGGTAAAAAATGGTCAAGAAATTCCAGTGCACTTTGAAACTAATCATTTGGGACAAGTAAAAATTGCCTCACTTGGAAAGACAGGAAAATATATCTGGGTAAATGTTAAACAATTTAAAGGCATTTTAAAATGTAGACTTTCCTGTATGAAATAGTCATTCTTGAAAGGAAAAAACAAGATCAGAGGATGAATAATTAGGAGGCAAGACAAAAGGATGGCGTCAAAAATTGTCCTCCTTCACATTTAGATGGCAACAATCTTTTGTGCGACAGTAGTAACTTTGTAGACCCCGTCACTTACAACCTGTTGCCCCACTTTTGGTCTACATACCTTTAGACAAAATTGGATGTTCAAGGTGTAGTAGTGGTCCTGAAAGCTTCATGTGAGTCCTGGGTCTAAGTCTAGTTATCCCCTTAGGATAGGAGACCTTTACCGGATTTCCCCATTTTGATTTCTTTCTTTTGTGAGCCGGAGGGAATCTATATTTGAAATGTGTTTTCATTGGGTAGGTTAAGTTCCCAATCTAGTAAAGGCCATGGTTTGAAGATTTCTAACATCAGTTTTACATGCAACTGAAGTATTTATCCATAACTCTTCATTTTGCAGCTTGGCAGAAAATTGGGTTCGGGCTTCTCCACCGGCGGAAAAGCATCAGCAGGGTGCATCTTCCGCCAATGACTACTAAGTGATGTCTCAGCAGGAAGTCCAATTCTAAAATGGAACCCTTAAGCCTAGAAGGATTGTGATGTTAGAACTACACCTCTACAAGTCAAGAGAAATGATTAAATAGAAATAAATCTAAGAACTAAGTCTAAAGGAGGAAAAGCAAAAAATGGCTTCTCCACTACTCCAACAGGCGGGTTTCGACCCACGGAGTACGTTTTCCACCAAGCCATTAAAATGAAGTGATTTTGAGGAAGAATCTATCTCATAAAGAATCTGAGATATAAAGAAGGTAGATGAAATCAACACATGGCATTTTGGCACCTTGACAGACCAAATTTCCCCTTTGGCAGATTTTTGAACTGAGAGCACTCCAAAAGCATTTCTTCGCCCAAAGGAAAAGTGGAAAAGTAATTTTTTGCTACCTCAGAAAAGTTACCATTGCGGTTACTAAAAGTGAAAAGACATTTCTTAACGGCCCATAAGAGAAAAGTAATTAATTCAAATAAAGTTGTTTTACTTCATAACAGACGTTTTCATTAATGTTGAGGCCTTTTCATTCATGTAGCGTGGGAAGTCGATTATTAAACGGTAAGAATTCAAAAATTATAAGATCAGTTGGAGATTGCCAACATGAGTTACCATTCATTTAACAAATTGTTTGAACTCGAAGCCTTTGATATTGGTTGTTCTTTGACCCTGCATTCTTGAGAGATATTCTTCATTCCCGAATCAAATCATTTGAAGTATGGCTTCCAGATTCAAGGGATTCGACAGAATGAACGACATTACTTGTGAATGGCATAAGATTTCAGATACGTCTCAAAATTTTTTTAACGTGCAGAACTTTCAGAACAGACTAAAACTAGACCAGATGCATCCCATCACTGAGAAACTGAAGGAGAGCGGATTAGTTGAAGCCGCTAGTTTTCTTGTGGTTGTTCAAGCCCCAGAATTGATCTGGGAATGCATTGCTCAATACAACCTTGATACCAAGAAAATCCTCTTTCCCAATGATACGGTGTTGCTATCCATTGATAGAGAATCGGTCCAGAACTCGCTTCGCATCCTAGAGCAAGCTGAGTATTCAGAAATGACATACAGCCGAGCAGTGACTGAATATATCACCAAAAATTCAATTTGGAAGGAGATAATGAAAGCATGGTTTCAAGAGCCCAAGAGCGCCAAAGGGAAGCTGCCAAAGACACTATATGGCACTAATGTGAAGCTGAAGATCATAGAAATTTTGGTGCTACTCCACAGGATCAGAGGTGAGAGTGAGGCACTCAATTTTGTTGATCATCACTTCTTCTTGGTTCAGGTAATCTGTTGCCAACACCACTTCATTGATTGAGCCCTTATGGTAAGTGAAAACCTCTCGAAGGCCCTAAATAGAGCTAAGTGCCAGAATGAATTTTATATGTCTTTAGTCCTTTTGTATATTTTGGCAACAATCCAAATTTGGCCAGGGCTTCCTAGATTAGAGGAATTTCCTGATGATGTTAAGAGTTATGAATTTTTCCCCTCTTTGAAATTGCACAACAGTTATACAGAATATCTTCGGGTTAATGATGTGTTTACAATGAGATTGTGCTGGGAGATACAAGTCTGTCTAGAAAGGATATTCTCTCCTAAAGCCATGGCTTTTATCAGCCAATTTGGATGCTATTTTATTCAATTTAGAGATTTATCATACCTTCATCTTGCAGGTTTTGACAACTTCCCTTTGAAGTTGCCCAGATATCCTATGGATATGATTGTGCTGGTGGAGGTGATGAGGCAAGTGCTACAAGTGAATTTGATCTATGCTGATGCTAGGAAGAAAGGCTACGACTTCCATATGACTATCAGAGCCTATAGTTGTGCGTTCCGGTCTGAGGCAAAGAATGTTCAAAAGGTATTCTCTAAGATGTTTTCATTAGAAACCTATGATGTTCTGAGGCCACAATATGATCTAGTTAATTATGCTTGTGATTACCTGCGAATGAGCTGAGCCATCCACCATGTAGATGACATTGAAGACTACTGGGCCAATTGTAGAGATGATCTGGAGAGTAGAGACAGATTTTATGCCAGATTAACCATTGAACAAAACAAAAAGTTCAAGGTGAATTTTGCAGTTGAGGGGCTACTAGACGATGCCCAACACATGTATGATAATACCTATCTCGAGAAGATAAAACCTCTCTCAATAAGTTCTGAGCCCATGTTAGATCAATCCGTTGGTGACTTGCAGACTCTAATGAGTGGTATTTATAAGAGGACAGATCAGTGGGTTGAATGGATGGCAGGAAGAAGGAAGAGGTCAGAAAGGAAGCCTCCTACTCAAAGGACCCTGAAAAAGGATACTTCCAACATTGCAACAACTTCTTTAGGGGTACTCCCAACTATTACCAAGAGTTCATCTCAACCAGCTGGGGGAGGCGATGAACCTCTAGAAAAAGAAGTTCAACCAAAGAAGACTTGTGGAGGAGGTCCACTTCCAAATATTGGAACAATAGAGGAACCCACCAAAGGTGCGGAACCAAAGAAGCTAGCTAAAGAAATCATTGTAGACATATCAGTTGGCACCTCAAGCCAAGATTCTCCAAGGCGAGGGTCCCCTTGTCATAGTAGAAGTGTGTGAAGATACTCCTTCAACCATAGAATTAGAAGAAGAGGCCAGGAAAAAGTAGAAGGTTGCTTCAATAGCTAAATTGGTGTCCTCTTCTCCTACCTCGGTAAATCCATTTGCTTCTAGACCAAAGGCTACTCCCCCAGTCATAAGGAAGTTGTTCATTGAGGATTTGGTTTCTACCATGGTTTCTAGAAACAAAGTTACCAACGTAGAGTCATGGATAGAAAATACTCTAGAACGCAAGAGGAAGAGGGTGGAAGAAGGAATTTCTAGCAAAGACACTTTGTCATGACACTTTCAGCGCAAGGTCACTACGAGCAAATAGAAGAAATTAAAGACGATGTCTACTCTGGGTCATGACCTTGAGACTGGACACTTCACTATGGAAGTGGCCAAGCCAACCAAGGAAGGTAGATTCAAGGATATGACCGTCTCAGACTTTCAATTGTAGTCATTTGATATGGGGTTGGCTCATCATGACACCCAGGTGGACTGGTGGAAATCTACTATTGTGGTGATAGAGGAAGAACTCGAGGGAGCTCAAGACTGCCAAGGTTTAACTGAAGGCAGAAGTGGCTAAGCTAACCAATTTCATAAGACAACTCCTCACTCCGATTTCAAGCATCCCTAGCACGCAAACCACCTTTGATCCTAGTGCGATGGAGAATCAAGCTATATTAGCCAAGTTGAAAGAGGATAGGAACTTCACACAGATCGGCAAGGGATGGGTTGAGAGGCTCAAATCTGAGGGATTGGCAATTGTCGAGAAGTTGGGTAATGCTCTCTTGAGATTGGAGATGGAAAGAAATAACATTGAGAAGAATTTGCAAAATCTTGCATCTGAGAGAATGAAGTGTCAAGCGTGCATAGTGACGCTCCATGTAGCAGTAAAGATGAAGACCAAAGAGGCGTTGAAAGCCAAGATTCTACAAAAGGGAGATGAACCTCTAATTGAGTGGCTTCAAAGTCTAGAGTTCAAAATCAAAATGATCATCCAGGCTGAGGTGGGGCTGCAACAAGTAGATGTTAAGGTCAAGGAAGAATAGATAAAATACTTTAAGATTCTTCAAGGTTTGCACACAGAATCGCAGATGAGTGGGCAAGGCAAAGAAATGATAGGATTGGCCAATATGCAGAAATCATTTTCTGATTATGTGGACAAACTGTCAGATCCATATTCCACCCATTTGGAAAAAGTGCCAGAGCTCCAGCAGTTGAGTGGATGTATTTATAAGGCCATGGAAGAATATAAGGATCGAATAAATGCCATTAAGAGTTTGGCTAAGGAGCATTCTAGATGGCTCATGCGATACACCAATGTCCACATCAATAGACATGAGGAGCTCATCAGAGTTATCACAACTACCACTGCCTATAGGGCTAAATTAGGCAAAGGGAATGAAACTGAAGCTTGAATAGATTCTCTCTTTGTGCCAAATCTTGATTAATGTTATAATGGATAACCCTGTGGTTATCATTTTTGGTTGGGGAAGTTGAACCGTTTCGGTTACCCCCCTATTTGTAACGGCCCAATCTGGGACTCTATATGTACTATTTCCAAAATCAATACAAGGGTCGGCTAAATTTTGGTGTGAAAGATAGCATTTTGTTGAGTCAATTGTGTGTGTCTAAATGCGCTTTCTTTAACTGTTCCATTGCATTTCATTTGTCTTTATATTGAATTTGAATGTTTCTTTGAAGTTAGATTTGCAATCTATATTCGAACCAGATTTTTGTTTTATGATTTGATAGAGTCAATTTATGGGAGGATCCGTTGTTATCCTAAGTTGGGAAACATCTCTTCGAAATAGATTGATCCTTTAGCTTTTCATCATTAATCTCTAGTTTTGAATTTGCATTTTTCAGTAGAAGTTCAAGCATTACCAGTTTTGGGAGTTAATCTGATTGATGAAATCTCAGAGTTGGCTAGATTTAAAGTTGAATTCACCCCGCCTAAGCTATTTCTCGTCTGGGTTTAGCTTGGTTTACCTCTTCTATTCTCAGGTTAAGAACATACCTCTGTTAGATTAGGAAAGATCAAGATTAACTGAAAATCATTCATATAAGGGAGCTATACTTTCAAATTCAGAGGGAAATTGGTTTTTCAATAACAATTTTCCAACTATTGTATTCAATTGTTCTTAAGCATTTTGGGTATTTTAGAGTTAAATTCAAAAGAACAATCTGTTTACCAACAGATTTTTGGTGACTCTACTGGGGATATGAACAATCATTATAACTAGAAGCATATCATGGAGAAAGATGGCGCTTCCACATGAAAACATAGTTCCTGTGCTCCAACCCAATCTTTGATTCCAAGACGATCAAGAGGACCTCATCTCCTTGTTGAACACTTTTGCGTGGAGATACAAAAGAGATATAGAGCACTATAGGAATGCTAGTCAAGTGATTGAACAAGAAGAAACTAGGGAAGAAGCACTTGAAATAGTCATCAGAAGGAGAAATCTAAGAAGCGCACAACGCCGAGTAGAGCGTGAAGCTAGGCTACAAAATTAGTTGAAAATCTGGAGCCTAAAAGGTTTCTCAGGAGTACAAGGAAAGAAGGTAGCACAGACCTAGTCTTTGAAAGACTTGCGAATATTAATTTTTCTCTTTTAGAAGTACCTCACCAAGGAAATAGAACCGCAAGGAGCTAGAATAGACCTTCTTCACCTCCTAAGAAAACTACTTAGTTGTCCACCACTTGCCAAGTGTTAACTTTACACTGAGTAGTTGCCCCTCCCATTATCAATCTAATGCCCTATCTACCCCAAGTAGCTATGGCACTTCCTTGGGCTTCCATAGTCGGACTTCTGAAATGAGCAGCACATAATCCTCTCCCTTTGGGTTCTAGAAAGAACTTTCCCAAATTTTATGGAGATGGGAAAGTATCTACAGACGAGCACATTGCCGCCTTCTTTTCTTTAGTCAATATCCTAGCAGTACAAGAGGAGGATGTGGCTATCAGACTATTTTTTGAGACCTTCATTGAGGGTGTCGCCGATTGGTTTCACCATTTACCTAATTCTTCCATCATTGATTGGGCTTCCATGAGAGCTGCGTTTGAAAGAAGGTTTAAAACTACTGAAGATGAGCATGCCCTATTGACACAATTAGCTTCCATCAAGAAAGAACCCTCTATCAGTATGAGGGATTTAACAGCTAAATTCAACAAGCTTGTAAATAGTTTTCCAGCAGCTGACAGGCCTACGACAGGAAATTTGAAAACATTCTTGATAAGTGCTATGCCACTGGACATCAATTATGATCTAAGAAGGGTGAACCCTACAGATTTGGATGCCACACAGAGAACTACTGTAGAACTTGAGAACCATATGATCTCATCCAAGAAATGGAAAAGAGAAATACAATCTAGGACCAATAGTAGCAACACTACGTCATCAGATGAGATGATTCAAAAATTGTCCAATGAATTCATTGCCTTCAAGAGGAAACTTCCCAGATTTAATAATCCTTACCATTGAAACTTTCAGGATCATCCTGGGAGAAACAATGAGGGGAGGAATGCTGATGGAAAGGCATTACAGTTAACTAATCCACCACAGAGGCTAGCTATCGAATCTCCTCCTAAAAAAGGAAACATGTGCGCCTTCCACCTAACTACCGATCATGATGGAGAGAGCTGCCCCGATGTAACTCATGCTTGGGAAATGCATCAGACTGATGAGTGGAATGCTGGAGTGTCCGGAGCTGAACCAGATTCATACTCGCATGGCGACTTTGAAAACTTATATTTAGAGTATGAATCAGATTCAGAGCAAGAAGCAACATGTTACGCTACCATAGACGGGACCTCTTATACAGTCTTGACCCACAGTCAGAAGGATAAAAGTCCTGCTTCAACACCTCCACTTAAAAATAATGAGGCATCTACCTCATATTCTAAGGAAGCCAATCAAGGAGTGAGAATTCTACAACCAGGTCAGGATAAAATCTCTTTTGACATTATTCAATTATGTAGAGATTCCAGAATTCAAATTTCCCCTATAGACTACCTTAAGTCTAATCCCATAGAACTGCAAAAGCTAGTAGATTACTGTAAAGAAGGGAATACAAAGTTAAACCAAAAAATCATGACTACTATAGAAAATGAGTCTATATTTGCAAAACCAAATAAGCAAGGAGAACCTTTTGTTTTGGCCACTTTCCCAGGCCAAAAGCCTGACCCGTTCTATGTGTCCTTATATATCAATGGTTGCAAGTTAAGAAATTGCATTATAGACTTCGGAGCCTCAGATAATGTCATGCCATCAACTATAGCTAAAGCTCTAGGACTTACCCTCACTAAAGCCCATGGTAGATGTTACTCTATAGATTCCAAGCAAGTACCCCTGGTTGGTCAAATTAAAGATGCTCAAGTGGTCCTAGCAGCACACCTCGAGAAGAAGATGTTGCTAACAATCCTTGTTGCTGATATACCTGCTAGTTACGGTTTACTGTTAAGGAGTTTTTGCAGAGACCTTGGAGGGGAGATAAAGATGGATTGGTCTCAAGCTTTAATCCCACTAGGCAATAAAAAGATTAAACTGGTCCTAGAGGAGAAAGCTAAATTTATAGTACTGAAATCTGATGACCCTAAAGCCCAAATTCTGTATCAAGAATTAGAATTTGGCAACTATATGTTGTTTACTGATGACCACAATGAGGAAATGGAATCTAGGGAAGAGGAAAAGTATTTTTCCACTGAAGAGACACCACCACAGATCTGGACCCTTGAATTTGATGGCAGTTGTGCATCTTCAGGATCTGGTGCAGGTGTTGTCTTGATATCACTAGACGGAGTATGCGAACCCATGGCTTATAAATCAGAGTTTGGGAACACAAACAATATTGCTAAGTATGAAGCCCTCCTATTAGGGATTATTACTGCAAAGGAAAAAGGTGTGAAGATCTTGAGAGCTCATGGTGATGCTGAGCTGATCATGCGTCAAGTAAAGAATCAATACTCTGTAAAAAATCACAGATTAAAGAATTATAGAAATAGAGTATGAGATGAAATAGAGGCACAATATGCATTATTTATTGAATCTATGCCAAGAGAGTTAAAGTCCAAGGCAGACTCCTTGGCCATGTCAGCTTCGCTACTCCTCCCTTGCCCAGAATTCAAAGATAAGAAGTACCAAGTGGAGATTTTATATCGACCATCTGTGCCAGATAATGTAGAAGATTGGCAAGTGTTCAAAGATGACCAGAACCTCCTTCTCTTCGTGGAAAGTGGTGGTAGATTCCATAAAGATGTCCCTAAAAGAAATAAAGGAGACCGTCAGGACAAGCAAAATAAAGATAAGTCTGATGTCATCCAGTTACAAGGTAACATCATTATCCCACATTTGGTCACTCTTGAGAAGCTTTTCAATAGGCATGACACCTTTGTTAAGAAGAAGAGAATCAAGAGAGGTCCTACCACTGTTGAATATGAGAGGATGAATATAGGAACCAAGAAGGATCCCAAGATGATCAACATTGGGAAACGCTACACTGAAAATGAGAGGGAAGAGGCCAGGAAACTCTTCCTAGAATACCAAGATGTTTTTGCCTGGAGTTATGAAGATTTGAAAAGTTTTATGAACGGGAAACTCAAACACTAGATTCCTTTGAAACCCGAGGCAACTCCATTCAGAAAAAAAAAAAGAAATTACAACCCCAAAGTTGCTGATGCTATATTCAGGGAAGTTGATAAAATTCTCAAAGCAAGGATCATATACCCTATCCACCATTCTACCTGGGTAGAAAATATAGTGCTAGTGAGGAAGAAGAACGAAGAAATAAGAATCTGTGTTGATTTCAAAAACCTTAATCAATCCTCCTTGAAGGACAATTATGCACTCCTCAATATGGATCATCTTTTGCAGATCGTGGCCAGAGCTGAAATGATGTCCATGTTAGACGACTTCTCAGGTTATAACCAGATTGAAGTCAAGAAAGAAGACCAGCATAAAATGGCTTTCACTGCTCCATGGGGCACCTTCGCATACCATAGGATGCCATTTGGGTTAATCAATGCCGGGGCTACCTTTTAGAGAGGCATGGACCTTTCCTTCAGTGATATGAAGAAAAAAAATCATTGTTATGTATATTGATGACCTTACTGTATTCTCCAAAAAAGAGTAGATCACATAAACAACTTAAGGAGAGTATTGCAAAGGTGTCGGGAAGACGAGATTTCATTGAATCCTAAGAAGTTAGTTTTCTGCGTAACTGAGGGGAAATTGCTGGGCCACATTGTCTCCCAAGAAGTCATAAGGATTGACCCAGAAAGAGTAAGAGCCATCCAGAAATTGAGTTTACCTGTAAACAAAACTACAGTGAAATATTTTTTCGGTCAAGTAAACTTTCTCAGGAGATTCATTCTTTATTTCTCTGAGATTACCAAATGCGTAGTTGACATGATGAAAGGAAATGTGAGTTTCAGGTGGAACGACCCTGGTAAACAAGACTTCAAAAGCATAAAGAATGCCATAGCCAATGTTCCTGTGTTATGCCACCTAGATTATAAGAAAGATTTCATAATCTATTGTTACTCTTCTGAACATACTCTATCATCCATTCTCATGTAGGAGAATGAAGAGGGAATTCAAGCTCCCATTGCCTTTATGAGCACATCTCTGAAAGATCATGAGTTGAGATACTCCCAGGCTAAAAATCACGCTTTTGTAGTTGTAAAGGCTTTAAAGAATTTCAGATTTTACATTCTGTTATGCCTTGCATCCCCGTCCCTACATTTTGTGTGCAAAATGTTGGGTCCCCCCTTTTTTTGTTTTTTGCTTGTGGCCTTGCCTTGTCTTTCTTTCCCTTTTTGTTTTCTTTCTTCGGGGTTTTCTTCCCCGGCGTTGTGTCTTGTTTGTTTTCTTTCTGTCTCCGGGACTCCGGTCTCGGAGGTTGCCTTTTGTTGGAAACCAGATTCTGGACTCCAGGATTGTTCGTCATGATGTTCTTAAGGATATTATCACGAAGAATCCCCGAGCCCGGAGCTGGAGGTTTTGCTTGTCCGGAGATCGCCGGAAGGAGGAGGATCACCTTTTTACCACAGGTATAAATGGAAATTATCTGTCACTTTCACATTTACCGCGATTAAAACCTTCAAGCACTTAGAGCAAATTGGAGAGAAATTTCAAAGCGATTAATAGAGCATTTACAGAAAGTTTGCAATAATCAACGCTTAACATCTTCTGCCATTCTCAGGCAATTGCAAGTGCTTCATGGTGGTGACTGACAATTTGGCAACTCGAGCTCGCGCGGTAAATCCTCCCTTTCCTCCACCTTCTGCATTCTCAGGTTGGTGTTTCCGCTTTTCCATTTTTTTCTGTTCTTGCTTCCACCTCTCTGGTTTTCTTTGGTTCTGTTTGGTTTTTGTTTGCCTTGTTTTGTTTTGTTTCTCTATTTTGTTCCTATGTTTGGTTTGTTGTTTTCTAGTTTCGCCGCCCATTGGTGGGTCGGCTCTCTGTCAGAAAGTTGTCCGCCCTCTGTGCAGAGGTAGTTTTAGCTGTAGATAGCTGTAGATAGCTGTAGATAGTTGTAGATAAGTTTCTGTCTCATCTGGTTTTCCTGCGGGCGTCGCCCCGCATTGTATATTCATGTATATATGTATATAGTTGTATATAGTCTATGTATGTGTCTCCTCGTTTCTTTGTATATATCCCTCAGCTCCATGTATATCCTTCCAGGTGGCTTGATAGGCTGGTTGAGTCACCCCTGTGTCTGGTTTTCTGCCTCCAAACTCGCTTTGAGGCTGAAAACCACCTGTTTAAAGCTCGGCTCTCGGCTGGTTTCAAATAGGTAGTTTTCTCTCTCCTCCGTGGAGTCTATCAAAACCTCATTTATATCCCATGTGCACAATCAATTCTAGCCAAGTGGTTTTCCCTTCTCGCGCGTTCGGACAGTTGGTTCCACCGTCATCGCCATAACTTCCATTTAATACCTACGCATGTGGCACCCACGTGGGCTTGATGACTTGGCTTTTTGCATACTCTCGCTAACGGTCATTTCTCTGAGTTTTGGGTCTCCTACCACCATCCATCCCGCATCTTTACTAAGTGTGATAAAATTCGCCAGACCCGGATGTGTTGATATCTTAAGTTTATGATGTGTTTTGCTTTTTCAGGTATCTTTGCATAAAACTAACTTTTCAAGAAAAACAAACGTCGCGGTGGTAAGATCTTCAGACCCCGAAATAATTATTTTATTTTGATAAAATGTCCTGACGGTCACTTTGCCTTGCAGGTTCCAAGGGTTTATCTATCGATCATGTCTGAAGCATCTACATCCTCTCCGCCCGGAAGTCCAAAACTTCCTTCCACAAATACCACCAGGGTAGCTGTAAAGTCCAAGATGGAAAGGGCCCTGGAGAAG
This sequence comes from Thuja plicata, assembly GCA_018584345.1. Classification (NCBI taxonomy): domain Eukaryota; kingdom Viridiplantae; phylum Streptophyta; class Pinopsida; order Cupressales; family Cupressaceae; genus Thuja; species Thuja plicata. The sequence goes on along the minus strand of MU220517.1, from coordinate 299,577 downwards.
CTGCCCTTGACCATGAAGTTCATGCAGAACAACACTATCACAGGCTCAAAGATTGAGTCCAAGATTAAATTTATAACTGACACCAGTGTTGGAACCTAGGCAGAGATGCAGGCCCTGGTAAAAATGATGCACATCCATCGACAGGTTGGAGATCAATTGGCGATCAACGTCGGAGGGTATGGGATCCTTCAGGCAGCTTGCTTCCCATGCTCCGTGCAGTCTCCAGAGCTTATCCTGACACTAGCTGCCAACTACAACTCTTCCATCTGGGTCGTCATGCTTGCAGCCACGGAACCCACAGGATACCCCACTCCTCTGGTATCCCTCGAACCAAACACATTCTGAGCAAGATTGGGAATCCCACAATTCGACAGAGCCGCAGTGGTTACAAGGGATGATGCCTTGGACCAGTTTACACAAATGGAGGATGTTGCCCGGGTGTACATGAATACCCACTGGCTTAAGGACCCAAAGAGAGACCCAAAGAGGATGAAGATAGAAATCCCCTGCTCTGAATTCAAGGAGAGCATCCAGATGGGGATAATAGCATTAGCCCAGGTATTTGGGCAGCCCTCTGCCCAGGAGTTTTCCAAATGGATGTACTGTTTCCTCCTCGGCATGGCCACCAAAGGAGAATTCTTTGACTGGGCGATAATAATTTCCAATCACGTCGACTCCCAGTTCCTCCAGCTGGACAGGAAGAAGAAGTTCTATATGTCTTCTTACATTTTCTGGGCCTTAGCACAACAAAGGCCCCACTCCAATGGCCTACTTACAGATGGCATGCTCGGGATTGGCCCAGGGCAAAAGGCACCATTTGACTATTTCCCGCAAATTCAATGGGAAGCCAGCTTCCCCAGTTTCTGCCGGGTAAACGACTCATTCGTTTACTACCATCTGCTCACCCCCACCCGAGATGCTGGATATTGCCTATCCACTGAGGTGATGAAGCTAGTCAGTAGTTATGGACACTACTATATTCAGTTCCAGCAGCATACATACATCAGGGTCGCTGACTTCTCTGGGAAGCCCTACTTGTTGCCCAAACACTGTGGGGACAAGATCGTGCTGTTGGAATATTGCCGGTAAATGATGGAGTTGCACGCCTTCTTTTCCCTCAAGAAGATCTCCAACGTCCTGTTCCCAATCACTTGTGGGAACTACACCTGCAGTCTGGCCACCGCAAAAGAGGCAGACAATGAGCTGAAAAGTTGTAACCTGCAGGAGTTTTATCTGGCGCGGAAGAACTTTGATCCGCATGGGAAAATAGCAACGACAATGCCCCGGGCTTCAGAGCCCCATCAAATATACATGGAGGACTTCTGGGCATACTGCCAGGATGATGTGGAGGTGCGAAGCCGGCACTATGTCAGGATGACGGCCGGAATGATGCAACTGTTGAAACTCCGGAAGTTCCTGGAGGATTTCTCAGACATCGCCCCCACCATCGACCCCCAGTACAAGGCCAAGGGGCTTGATAAAATGGCTCTTCCACCAGTGGATTGGGCCACCCTGGAGGGGCCCACAATTGAGGACTTCACTCGGGAGGTGGTCGAGCGAAGTCATGCCTATTTCAAAAGGGTGTACCCCGGGAGTACTTGCCAAGCTCCCCGACCGGCGCCAAAGTCAACACCACAGCTGGGACCCAGATTGACCCCAGGGGCCAGGACTTCTTCGCAGGGGGTAGATAAAGGAAAAAGGATAGACATGACCCCTCCCGCGCAAGAATTCTCCATACAAGAAGAGATTAAGCAATCTGTGGCAGCCTCCCAGCAGATGAGGGAGCAGTTAATTACGAGGCTGGCCACTTCCCCGCTCATGGCCAGACCAATTCGTCCCCCTTCCTCCCCTTCGCTGGAATCCCTAATGGTGAAGGCAACAGGGGGTGGATCCCATGGAAGCGACGACAATAGCCGATGCGGGGCCACCTTTGGTTACCTGAAGGAAGAGGAAGCACATCAAACAAGTCAAGGTAGAACTGCTGCCGGCGTCGGAGACATCCCTCCCCCAGGAAATAGAAATTATTTCCTCCAGTTCCCCAGAGCCGAAAAAGGAAACAGAGCCCGCCGAGGTCCTGGCCAGTCCCCCTCTGGAAGAAGAATTTGATGTATTTGCGGCTGATGAATTCAAGAATTTACAGGGGGACGATACACAAGTAGAGACAGAAGTCTTGAAGATAGAATGAGGGGCCGCAGACCAAGAGGACTTGGTGCAGGAGAAGCAGACAGAAGAGCCGAGACCGAAGATTATCTCCGGGGCTCAAGCAATGCAAGGTCCGGGAGTGGACCAACAAAAACCAAGTGAACAAATGGCATCTGCTGGGGGAACCGGACCTTCGGGAATAACCGTAACCCCAGCCACCATGCTCCAAGGGCCACTCTCGGGAGCAACCTTCAGGCAGGTTATCACAGCGGCCCAAAATCTAAATCTTGGCCTGATACCTCCCCTACTGCCAACAGAGGAAGAGGCCCTGGCAGAAGAAGAAGAAGAAAAAAAGAAGCTAGAAGAAGAAATCCCCAAAGAAGCCTACCAAGGTCCAGACCCAGCAATAGGCATGCAGGACAGGGCTGAGGAGATGGAGATTGAAGAAAATATTGTTGCAGAAAAGGATGAGGTAGGGAGAGGGATGAATGAGGTCCCCACTACTGAGGAGCGACAGCAACAAGCCACTGGAGAGGAATCAAGGGAACAAACCCTAGCTGGAAGGCCACCTCTCCCGCCTCAGTGGCTGGTAGAAAGTAAGAAAAGGAAAGCCCAGTCCGCCCCTGTGATTCCTCTCTCCCTGGTGGAAATGATGGCCCAAGCCCAGGCCCCACCAAAGGCCAAGAAAGCCCAGACAGTTCATACTCTTCAAACTGGGCCGGGCGGAGAAACAATTGCCATTGTGGCAACACCTCCCCCAGACGCCGATGAAGCAACCGTGGATCCCGCAGACTACAATGTCACAGAGGTATCCCTAGGCAAAAGGGGAAAGCAAGGAGAAGTAGATTTGCTGAAGGAGGCAGCAAGGGTAGTGGAGGCCTGATACAAAAAAGAAGCCCAGAGACTCAAGGCTGAAAAAGAAAAGAATGCAAACCTTATGGGGTTGCTCACTAAGCTGGCTTGGCCAATCGATGCCACCCATCCGGAGGCCTCCACCTCAGAAGAATTACCGTAGAGCGACATAGACTCCCTGCGGTTGATGAAAAAGAAGGCCCAAGCAGTGGACGAGTGGGTCACCCTGCAGATAGGAAACACCCGACATTTCCTGGTGTCCACTCCTAGATTTATACACGGCCCGGCAGGTTATTCATCAAGTGGAAGCGCTTGTTGAACAGTGGGAGAGTGACGCCGAAAATTACCAAGCATGGAAGGTGGAGCTCGAAGAGCTCCTTACCTTGGGAGAAGACATAATTTCTAAATCCGAAATTCTGGGTGAGGAATCATTTGATTTTGTAAGAACTCAACACTCCAGACTTGACCTCACATTGGAGGTAACTAAGCAACTGGTAGAGTCCTTGGAGGAAAAGGTAAACACTGTAAAGTATTCTTCTAATTTATATAATTCTTTTGTAATAAAGGCTTCCGGGGCTGACCCCCTTAGTACAGATACATATACCCCTGAAGATTCAGTTTTGGGGAGTTTTGATGAAATAATTAAGTCCCGGTATCAATCCCCAGAGGGGATAGATGGGGCCCAAATGGCAAGATTAACCCGCATGATACTTAGTGGTCATGACGCGGAAAAGAGGGCGGATGAATTCAAAGAAAATGTTCCAGACCTAGGGGAACAAGTTGAAGTGGCCAGGCACAGAAGGGCCAGCCTAAAAGAGATAGATGAGGATGGCATTTCTCGCCTCCTCCAGGCCTTCAACGATAATAAGAAACCTTGAGCTTTCTCCGAGGGCCGAGGAGAACTCAAGTGTTGAGTATTCTTTATTCTGAGTATTCTTTATTCTTTGAGGACGTAAGTTTCCGAATCCCGGAGTCCCGGATCTAAAATTTTGTATTCTTTAAAGTGATTTGTGTCCCGGTCCTCGAGGCCGACCGGTCACTTTCAGAAGCGGTTAATAAAGGATGTCAGAAGGTGGTTGGCCACATCAAGGAAGCGTCAACTCGGCAGTTGGTTTTTGACAGGGTGGTCTTCTCAAGGCGCCGCTCAGGGGCACACCTGGCACATTGGAGACAGGGCACCGCATTTCCCATTTATGAGGCATGTAGCCTCGGTCCCCGGGGGACCTACTTTCTTCTTCCTCCTTTCTGGCCCTCTTCTCGAGGCCGATTCTTCCGCTGTATATTATTGTCTTATTCTTCTGACATGGCAGACCTATTCCATCTCCAGGTCTTTTGTAGGGTGGCACAGGTAGTACCGGCCCCCAGATATTATATTTTATTAAGGCATGATGTAAAGTAGGGTTAGGGTTAGAAGAGTTGTATAAATAGGCAGATCGGCCCATTTCCAAGGGTCGGAAAAATTGATGATTTTGTTGTCCATGATAATAGCAAAAAGGAATTTCTAATTTTAAGTTGCAGAGCTTAATGCTCCATTGTTCTGTTCTCAATAGTTAGATGCTTCCCTGGAGCCGCCATTGTATCACGCACCAGTGCTTGCTGGAAGGAACATTAATAAAGGAGGAAGAATTCTTGGCAATGATGTTGTTGGCATTCCTGCTTCTGAGTTAATGGTATTTCATGTTTTGATGTTCTTTATGTCTTTTACTCTGGTATGTTAAAGTAGATTAACAAACTCTTTACCCCCACTACTAATAAAATGCTAACTGATGGTTATGTATTTCTTCAGTATTTAGTGTAGTTTATCAGAGTATTATTGATGTTCCAGACATTTCAACATGACTGTAGTTAGATGAAATACTTCTAACCCTGCAGGATCTTTTTTTCACTTTATTTGCTAAGTATAAAATGCTTGGGAAAACCTCACTTTGATCGAATCTTTGGAGAAAATGAGTTGAAGAAACCAGCTATCCCCCTTGAAAATAGTCATCTCTCCCAACCGAGCCCCGCACCGTCGTGACCCGACACCCAAGTGCTTGATGGCCCAGAGGATTCATTTCCCCCAGACAACCTTTACAGGTGGAGTTGGCCGGTTTCCCCAGAACCTGGTGACAACTTATGACTGTTGGTGGACCCAGTCAGCAAAACCCCGTCAACACATTCTACACTCACAATCTCTTGTGTATGTGCCTGATATTGCGGTAAAAAGCATCTTGACTCAACAGGATGTAGGATGTAACAACAGAGGAGCATGGGTAGCTAAAACCCAAGAATATGACATAGAGATCAAGCTCACCAAGCTGGTGAGGGGAAATGCATTATGCAAGGCAATGGGGGAAAATCAAACAGACGAAAAACTCGAATGCGGTACACTTGGTTTCGGCAGTAAGTATGCAAGACCCTTGGTTTGAAAATATTGTGTATTTCCTGACATATGGTGAATTCCCTGAAGGGTTAACCCCTAAGAAAAAGAGGGACCTGAAACTAAAAGCTTCTAAATATGTAATTTGGGAGGATAGATTGTATAAAAGATCTATAGATGGAACTTCTCTCCAGTGTGTCAACAGACAACAACAGGAGAAGTTGTTAAAGGTGTTTCATGATGAAGCTTGCAGGGGACACTTCTCATCAGTCACTACATTTAAGATTTTAAGACAGTTTTATTACTAGCCAAGAATGTTTAGAGATGCATACCATTGGGTAGAAAGGTGTGAGAAATGCAAAATCTTTGCCAGAAAGCCACAGTTGGAAACACTACCTCTGAGACCAGTGGTAATTGAAGGTCCTTTTCAGCAACGAGGTCTTGATTTTATTGGTCCTATAAACCGCACGTCCAGTGCAGGTCATACCTACATAATCACTACGACTAATTACTTCACAAAGTGGGTGGAGGCAAAAGAAACCAAGAGAACTACTTTGGAAGTAGTATGTGAGTTTATCAAAGAAAACATTCTAGTAAGATTCAGTGTGCCTATTAAGTTAGTTATAGATAATGCCTCATACTTTTCTTCTCAAGAAATTATGGAATTTTGCTTTGAGTATGGCATCATGATTAGTCACTCATCTGATTATTTTCCTCAAGGGAACGATCAAGCTGGATCTAGCAATAAAAATTTGGTAAGCATCATGAAAAAGCTTGTAGCAGACAACCAGAAAACTTGGCACAAGAAGATCTATGAAGCCCTCTGGGAAGATAGAGTGAATCCAAAAAGAGAAATTGGTGTATCTCCTTTTAAACTTGTTTACGGGGTAGAAGCCAGTCTCCCATTACCATTAGAGTTAGCTACTTGAAAACTAAGGACAACAGTAGAGGATGGCATATATGAAGATGGTTTAGAATAGAGGATTTTGTACCCGAGCAAACTGGAAGAAGAAATGGATAAAATGGTTGATCATATCACACGACATCAAATGCGTGTGAAGAACATGTTTGATAAAAAGAGAAGACCTCATAAATTTATGGAGGGAGACATGATGCTATTGTGGGACAAACGTAGGGCACCCAAAGGCATGCACAGAAAATTTGAAACACCATGGAAAGGACCTTTTAAGATCTATCAAGTGTTTGAGAAGAATTTGTTTAAATTGGAATATCTAGATGGTGAGGCGGTACCCCTGACATATAATGGTCAGGATTTAAAACTCTATCAGATCTGAATTGAAAATAGGTAACCCTTGTATTGTACCATGGTTACATTTAGTTCCTATTTTTGTTTCCTAGCTAGGTTTCCTTTCTACTTTCCTTTTCGTGTCTTGCTTTATTTTTGTTGTGAGCCACCTTTTATTGAGCCTTGTGAAACCAGAGACTTGAGTTCCTTGCTTGGACATGTGAATGTCCAAGTCCCCAGACAAAGCCAGCTCTTGCCCCACTTTTGGTCTGCATACCTTTAGACAAAAGTGGATGTTCAAGGTGTAGTACTGGTCTTGAAAGATTCATGTGAGTCCTGGGTCTAAGTTTAGTTATCCCCTTAGAATAGGAGACCTTTACCGGATTTCCCCATTTTGATTTCTCTCTTTTGTGAGCCGGAGGGAATCTGTATTTGAAATGTGTTTTCATTGGGTAGGTTAAGTTCCCAATCTGGTAAAGGCCATGGTTTGAAGCTTTCTAACATCATTTTTACATGCAACTAAAGTATTTAGCTTTAACTCTTCATTTTTCAGCTTGGCGGAAAATTGGGTTCGGGCTTCTCCACCGGCAAAAAAGCATCAGCAGGGTGCATCTTCTGCTGACGACTACTAAGTGATGTTTTAGTAGGAAGTGCAGTTCTAAAATGGATCCCTTAAGCTTAGAAGGACTACGATGTCAAAACTACACTTCTACAAGTCAAGAGGAATAATTAAATAGAAAGATATCTAAGAAATAAGTCTAAAGGCAGAAAAGTGGAAAATGGCTTCTCCACTACTCCAACAGGCGGGTTTCGACCCACGAAGTACATTTTCTGCCAAGCCATTAAAATGAAGTGATTTTGAGGAAGAATCTATCTCATAAAGAATCTGAGATATAAATAAGGCAGATGAAATCAACACATGCCATTTTGGCACCCTGACAGACCAAATTTCCCCTTTGGCAGATTTTTGAACTGAGAGCACTCCGAAAGCATTTCTCCACCCAAAGGAGAAGTGGAAAAGTAATTTTCCGCTACCTCAAAAAATTTATCGTTGCAGTTACTAAAAGTGAAAAGACATTTCTTAACGGCCTGTAAGAGCAAAGTAATTAATTCAAATAAAGCCATTTTACTTCATAGCGGGTTGTTTCATTAATGTTGAGGCCTTTTCATTCGTGTGGCATGGGAATTCGGTCATTAAATGGTAAGAATTCAAAAGTTATAAGATCAGTTGGAGATTGCCAACATGAGCTACCGTTCGTTTAACAAATTGTTTGAACTCGAAGCCTTTGATATTGGTTGTTCTTTGACCCTGCATTCTCGAGAGATATTCTTCATTCCCGAATAAAATCATTTTGAAGTATGGATTCCAGATTCATGGGATTCAACAGAATGAACGGAATTACTTCTGAATGGCATAAGATTTCGGATAAGTCTCTGAAGTTTTTTGATACGCAAAACTTTTAGAACAGACTTAAAGCGGACTAGATGCATTCCATCACTGAGAAACTGAAGGAGAGTAGATTAGTTGAAGTTGCTAGTTTTCTCGTGGCTGTTCAAGCCCCAGAATTGATCCGGGAATGCATTGCTTGATACAACCCAAATACTAGGAAAATCCTCTTGCCCAATGATATAGTGTTGCTATCCACTGATAGAGAATTGGTCTAAAACTTGCTTCACATCCGAGAGCAAGCTGAGTATTCAGAAATGACATACAGTTGGGCGGTGACTGAATATATTGGAAAAAAGTTAATTTGGAAGAAGGAGATAATGAATGCATGGTTTCAAGAGCCCAAGAGTGCCAAAGGGAAGCTGCCAAAGACACTATATGGCACTAATCTGAAGCCAGAGATCATAGACATTCTGGTGCTACTCCACAAGATCAGAGGTGAGAGTGAGGCACTCAATTTTGTTGATCATCACTTCTTCCTAGTTCAGGTAATCTATTCCCAGCACCACTTCATTGATTGGGCCCTTATGGTAAGTGAAAACCTCTCGGAGGCCCTAGATAGAGATAAGCACCAGAATGAATTTTATATGTCTTCAGTCCTTTTGTATATTCTAGCAACAATCCAAATTTGGCCAGGGCTTCCTATATTAGACGAATTTCCTGATGATGTTAAGAGTTAAGAATTTTTCCCCTCTTTGCATTTGCACAACAGTTATGCAAAATATCTTTGGGTTAATGATGCATTTACAATGAGATTATGCAGGGAGCTACAAGGCTATCCAGAAAGGAGATTCTCTCCCGAAGCCATGGATTTTATCAGCCAATTTGGAGGCTATTTTATTCAATTTGGAGATTTCTCATACCTTCGTCTTGCAGGTTTTGATGACTTCCCTTTGAAGCTGCCCAAATATCCTACGAATATGATCATGCTGGTGGAGGTAATGAGGCAAGCGATGCAAGTGAATTTGATCTGTGGTGATGCCAGGAAGAAAGGATATGACTTCCCCATGACTATCAGAGCCTACAGTTGTGCATCCTGGTTTGAGGCGAAGAATGTTCTAAAGGCATTCTCCAAGAGGTTTTCATTGGAAACCTATGATGTTCTGAGGCCACAATATGATCCAGTTAATTATGCTCTAGATTACCTGTAAATGAGCTGAGCCATCCACCATGTAGATGACATTGAAGACTACTGGGCCAATTATAGAGATGATCTAGAGAGTAGAGATAGATTTTATGCCAGATTAACCATTGAACAAATCAAAAAGTTCAACGCCAATTTTTCAGTTGAGAGGCTACTCGATGACGACCAACACATGTATGATAATACCTATCTTGAGAAGATCAAATCTCTCTCCATAAGCTCCAAGCTCATGTTAGATCAAGCCGTCGGTGACTTGCAGACTCTAATGAGTGGTATTTATAAGAGGACAGAGCAGTGGGTTGAATGGACAACAGGAAGAAGGAAGAGGTTGGAAAGGAAGCCTCCCACTCAAATGACCCCGACAAAGGATACTTCCAACATTGCAACAACTTCTTTGGTGGTACTCCCAACTATGACCAAGAGTTCATCTCAACCAGCTGGGGAGGCGATCAACCTATGGAAAAAAGAAGTTCAACCAAAGAAGGCTTGTGGAGGAGGTCCACTTCCAAATATTGGAACAACACAGGAACCCACCAAAAGTGTGGAACCAGAGCAGCCAGCTAAAGAAGTCACTGTAGACGTAACGGTTGGCACTTCAACCTAAGATTCTCCAAGGTGAGGGTCCCCTATCATAGTAGAAGTGGGTGAAGATACTCCTTCAACCATAGAATCAGAAGAAGAGTCTAGGAAAAAGAAGAAGGTTTCTTCAGTAGAAAAATTGGTGTCCTCTTCTCCTACCTCGGTAAATCCATTTTCTTATAGACCAAAGGCTACGCCCCCAGTCATAAGGAAGTTGTTCATTGAGGAGTTGGTTTCTACCAACAAAGTTACCAGCGCAGAGTCATGGATAGAAAATACTCTGGAATGCAAGAGGAAGAGGGCGGACGAAGGAATTTCTAACAAAGACACTCTATCACGAGCCTTTCAGCCCAAGGTTGCTATGAGAAAACAAAAGAAAGTAAAGATGATTTCTACTCTGGGTCATGACCCTAAGGCTGGACACTTCACTATGGAAGTGGCCAAGCCAACCAAAGAAGGTAGATTCAAAGATATGACCGCCTCAGAATTTCAGTTGCAGTCATTTGATATGGGGTTGGCTCATCATGACACCAAGGTGGACTGGTGGAAATCTACTAATGTGGTGATAGAGGAAGAACTCGAGGAGCTCAAGACTGCCAAGGTTCAACTGAAGGCAGAAGTGGATGAGCTAACCAATTTCATAAGATAGCTCCTCACTCCAATTACAAGCATCCCTAGCACCCAAAACACCTTTGATCCCAGTGTCGTGGAGAATCAAGCTATATTAGCCAAGTTGCAAGAGGATAGGCACTTTGCATAGATCGGCAAGGGATGGGTTTAGAGGCTCAAATATGAGGGATTGGCAGTTGTTGAGAAGTTGGGTAATGCTCTCTTGAGATTGGAGACGGAAAGAAATAACATTGAGAAGAATTTGCAAACTCTTGCATTTGAGAGAGTGAAGTGTCAGGAGTGCATAGTGATGCTCCATGTAGTAGTAAAGATGAAGACCAAAGAGGCATTGAAATCCAAGATTTAGCAAAAGGGAGATGAACCTGTAAACAAGTGGCTTCAAAGTCTAGAGTTTAAAATTGAAATGATCATCCAGGCCGAGACGGGGCTGCAACAAGTAGATGTTAAGGTCAAGGAAGAACAAAGCAAAGACTTTAAGATTCTTCAAGGTTTGCACACAGAATTGCAGACGAGTGGGCAAGGAAAAGAAATGATAGGATTGGCCAATATGCAGAAATCATTTTTTGATTATGTAGAAAAGCTGTCAGATCCATCTTCCACCAATTTGGACAAAGTGCCAGAGCTCCAGCAGTTGAGTGGATGTATTTATAAGGCCATGGAAGAATTGAAGGATCAAAAAAATTCCATTAAGAGTCTGGCTAAGGAGATTACCAGATGGCTCATCCGATACACCAATGTCCACGTCAATATACATGAGGAGCTCATCAAAGTTATCACAGCTACCACTGCCTATAAGGATAAATTAGGCAAAGGGAATGAAACTGAAGCTTTAATAGATTCTCTCTTTGTGCCAAATTTTGACTAATGTTGTAATGGATAAACCTTTGGTTATCATTTCTGGTTGGGGAAGTTGAGCCATTTCGGTTACCCCCCTTTTTGTAATGGCCCAATCTGGGACTCTATATGTACTATTTCCAAAATCAATACAAGGGTCGGCTAAATTTTGGTGTGAAAGATAGAATTTTGTTGAGTCAATTGTGTGTGTCTGAATGCCATTTCTTTAACTGTTCCATTGCATTTAATTTGTCTTTATATTGAATTCAAATATTTCTTTGAAGTTAGATTTGCAATCTGTATTCAAACCAGATTTCTGTATTATAATTTGATACAGTTAATTTAGGGGAAGATCCGTTGTTATCCTGAGTTGGGAAACATTTCTTCGAAATAGATTGATCCTTTAGCTTTTCATCATTAATATCTAGTTTGGCATTTGCATTTTTCAGTAGAAGTTCATGCATTACCAGTTTTGGGAGTTAATCTGATTGATGAAATCTTAGAGTTGGCTAGATTTAAAGTTGATTTCACCCCGCCTAAGCTATTTCTCATCTAGGTTTAGCTTTGTTTACCTATTTTATTCTCTGGTTAATAACATACCTCTGTTAGATTAGGAAAGATCAAGAGTCACTGAAAATCATTCATATAAGGGAGTTGTACCTTCAAATTCAGAGGGAAATTGTTTTTTCAATAACAATTTTCCAACCGTTGTATTCAATTGTTCTTAATAATTTTGGGTATTTTAGAGTTAAATTCAAAAGAAAAATCTATTTACCAACACAACCCTACTTCTACACCTCTCTCTTGGTGTTCTGATCTATATGTGCAAGAACTTTTTATGGCCAAGGAGAGGTTAGAACTTATAGAGATTAAAGAGAAATAAAGTGGCCTCAAAATACATGTTTATACTATAAAAGATAAATCTATGATAGACAATAACAATTCTTTTAAAAGTTCAAGTTACACTATTGCAAGAAACACTCTTAATTGGGAAGCTTGAATGGAAAAACATGAAGGATGGATGGAAAAATATGAAGGATGAATGGAAAAAATTGAGAGTTTCATTGGAAGCAAAAAAGGTTACAACAAACACTGAGACATCTCATGATAAGGAGAAATTGATATATCATGCTAGTTTGTTGGGAAAGGCAGAGGATGAAGAGGAGAAAAGGATTTTCTCAAAAGTTACCAAAACTTGGGATAAAATTAGTAAACACTTTTCTCGTGCGGGTGAGGAGAAAAATACTCATGTGAAGAATAAAAAAGACATGGAGGTCAAGGAAAGGAAAACAAGGGCATCCAATATAATTATCAAAGGGATAAAAGACTATGGTGAAGGTGAGCACACCCTTGATTTAACAAGGGAATTCCTACAAGAAGTGTTGTTGTGGCAAGGCCAAATCTTGGACAAGCATGGAGGGTTGGAAAATCCTAAGGATGAGAGAGATAGGACCATTAAGGTGGTTATGCCCAGTATTCGTGACAAAAAAAAATTATTGAGAAAAAAATAGAACTTGAGGGGTTCTCCCTTCTTTTTAGAGGAGGATCTAACTATGAGACAACAAGAAGAAAGAAGGATGGAAGTGGAAAAATAAGAACAACTAAAAATGAAAGAAAAAGGGCTTGGATGTTCAAGGGAAATGAAGTTATTGCTGATTTTGGCCACTGTCCCAATGTAGAGAAACAAGAGGGAAACAAAGATTTGACAACAATCTCTTTAGTAGACAACTATACGACAAGATCAACATCCACTCATAGGGATAATAACTCAACTCTGAGTCTTCCACATCAAAAAAAATAGAAATCAAGTTCAGCCCAGGCTTCCTTAAGTTTAGTTTTTTGGAATTTCAGAGATTAACCTTGGAGGCATGGGCCTGGTTTAGGACCTATTGCGGAAGGAAAAGACATTATTTGTCTCATAGAGACACATGAGCATGAAGGATGTAAGATTCCATTGTTTGAAGGCTACTGGAAGTTGGCAGTGTGGAATGAGGAAGTGAGAAATGGTAAAGGCCATGGAGGCATAATGGTTATAGTAAAAGAAAGGGAAGGACGTGTCATTCAATTGGAAAAGGAAGACTCTAATAAACAATTCATATGGTCCAAAATCATGGAAAATAGTATTCTTCGCAGGATCGTAGCATGTTAGTTTGCCCCACAAGTATCTAAAACTTATAAAAAGTGTGGCTTAGATCACAATGAACCCTATGCTACCTTAAAGAAATATGTTTCTATTTTTTTCACAGTGTGGGGATGTTCTTCTTGTCGGAGATTTCAATGCTAGAACAACAAATTTCCAAGCTAGTATTTTTAGCTCCAAAGAATATGGTAATCCTATTTGGCTCACAGAAAAGAGAAAACATCAGTGGGAAAGAGTCTCAGAAGATGATAAAGGATGAAATCATTTTAGGGAATAATTGATCACTTTATGTGGCACTTTTGATCTAATAATTTGCACAATAGTTTGGCTAGATGGTCTAAGTCGGACAATTTCACTTGCAACACCTACACCAGAGCAAGCGTGGTTGATTATGCAACTTGTTTGCAGAATTTGTATGAGAGAATTGAGGAAGTTGTAATTTGGGAACACATATGAGATCTCAAATCAGATCATAGACCACTATACATAAATCTATTGTGGGCTGAGGATAGGTGGCTTGGGGAAAAAAACCACTGCACTCAACAACCTCCTTCTCAAGGTAGAATTCTTTTGACTTCAGAAAATGGTAACATCTTCAGTGATACACTTGAGAGACTTTATAGGGGGAAGAATATGCATAGGATTGTTGTTCATAGCCATGTTTTATCAATTATGATCCATGAGGCTCTCTCAAAGTGCAAAAGAAAACAAAAAAATATAGAAAATCTGAAACAAATTGTTTTCCAACTAATGCGTGGTTTGATAACGAATGCAAGATGGCTAGGATAAATCCAAGGGATTCAAATAAAACAAACCTTGACATTAAATCTTATAAGAAGATCCTAAAGAAGAAAAAAATTGATTTTATGGTCACAAGGAGAGAGGAGCTAATTTCCCTGGGTAAAAATAACCCCAAACATTTTTGGAAAGAACCCCAGCCAAGAAAGAAACAAACTAAAAATAATATTAAAGACACCCAATGGTTTGAATATGCTAGAAAACTCTATGAACAAGAAGGTGGAGTGGACCAACCACCCTTGGTCAACAATACAATGAATCTTTTCACTGTGTCAGAGGTAGAGATGGGTATTAAGAAGTTGGGTGTTGGTAAAGAAAAAGACCTAGTTGAGCTTCAAGCAAAGTATCTCAAGTGGGGTATGAAAACCCTTGCACCACACATTATGGAAATCTTTAACAATATCAGCCAAAAGGGGTTTCCTAAAGATTTGACAATCAAACTTGCAATACCACTTTTTAAGAGTGACGATGTCAATAATACCTCCAACTACAGGACAATAATGCTCAATCCTCTCTTTGCAAAATTGTTTGGCAGCATGAAAGAAAATAGGATCAGCAAATGGGCAGAATAAAATCATAAATGTGTAAAAGGGCAAGTTGGTTTTAGGCCAAAACACTCGATGATTGATCATTGTATCACTCTGAGGCACATTATCAAAAAAAGGGTGGGAGAAAAAGGAGGAGGTTTTTTGTTGTTTTGTTGACTTTAAAAAGGCTTTTGACACTATCCCTAGGGACTAGATTTGGCTCATGATGGAAGAATTGGGGATTCCTACGCATCTCAGTGTTGTTGTTCATAAGATATATGAAGAGGTGAAAGTTAAAATTAGAATGTCAGTTGGCATTTCAGAATGTTTTAGGAGTGATATTGGGGTCAAACAAGGTTGTCCTCTATCTCCTACTTTGTTTGTCTTATATATTGATAAACTTGAAGAGTGGTTAAACATGAAAAATGGTGAAGGTATCTAGTTGGGTGAATTTGTAATAAGGCTTCTCCTCTATGCAGATGATCTCATTTTGATTGCCAAATCTGCTTGTGGTTCACAAGAACATTTAGTTCTCTTGAGCATTGTTGTAGAACAGTGGGGATTCAGGTCAGTATTAGCAAGACTAAAGTCATGGTTTTTTCTAATAATAAAAAACATCAACATGATTTTTATTTTGGTGGCAGCGTTCTTGAGGAAGTTGTGGAGTATAAATGTCTCGAAATTGAATTTAACAAAAATCTAAGCTCGGAAGGTTGCAAAAATAAAAGGACATTAGGTGGATGGAAGACATTTTATTATCTTCAAAAAAGGTGTCGTGAAGCGAAGGTTTGGGATTCGAAAACTACTCAAACCTTGTTTGGTCTTCTTGTTTGTTTGGTTGTTCTTTATGGGTGTGAATTATGGGCCAGCGACACTTCAATATCACAATTGAAGCAAATCTAGGGAATCCAAAAGCGTTTGATCACAAGCAAATTTAAAATCAAAAGCACTGTCCCATATGATATCATGCTAAGTGAAATGGGGGCTTCCCCTATCGAGGCACTTGGTATGGTTCGCCTCATAAGCTATCTAAAAAGAATTAAAAAAAATAGAAGGAAATAGATGGCCTAACGTTATCTTTAATGATATAATGTGCAAATTAAAAAAGATGTGGATGTAAAAAAACATAAAGTGGATGAGTAAATGGAATATCCAATTCAATATGTGCCCCAAAAATAGCAAAGAAATAAAGGTCTTCCTTATGGAGAAATTTTATAAGAGAAATTGGGGAAGTGGGATTAGAAGGAAGAAAATATATTATATCAATGAGTTCAACCCCGCATGTGATCAACTCCAAAAATCGTACATAGGGGCCAACATTTCTTGAAGAGCTAAAATTATTATTGCTCTACTGAGAACCAACTCTCATCAACTTCACTGTGAGACCGGGCATTGGAAGAGGCCAAAGGATGATTGGGAGAGAGAGTTTACATGTTTTGTAGTTATGGGAAAGTGGAAACCGAACATCACTTTATTTTAAAATTGGAAGCATACAAGGACAACATGGAAAAATTTGCGGATACTATATTTGATAGCTCTTGGTATAACCTATTCAGGGAGGAGTACATTGAGAAGTTAGGTGTTCTCATCATCAACTTGCACAAGAAAAGAACCGAGTTATTAAAGTTGTCTTAAGTTTTCTAGCTATCACATAGGCTATGTTTAGCCTCATGGATGTTGAAATTCTATCTATCTATCTATCTATCTCAAGCCCCTATTTATAGTTCTGTTATGCCTCTTTCGATTCTCATGCCCCCTCCAAGAGATAACACACGACAATCAAGAGATGAAACACATAGCCAATACATGACCTTTCAACTTCCCCAAGAGGCCACCCAAAGATGCGTCATTTCAAATTTCCCAAGTGGGTCCCTAGAAAGTTGGCTTTTCTCATTTTTATGTAACAATTAAATAAATATGATTGCATGACTCTTCCCCTTCCTTTTTCCCATATGAAGAAGGTATTTTTATGATTTTAGCACTATAAATGATAGAAAAAAGTGCCTCTACTTGAAAATTACAATTGTCATTGAACATAGGCCATAAATGTTAAATAATTTCAATCTCCTATGTCCTTTTTGGAAAATTTCTTAGGTATATGGAGACCTATAGATTCTTACATTTATTTTTATTCTTCTGAGCTTATCAAAAAAATAAATTCACAATTTTTAAGTGATGCAAAATTTCCCTACACTTGTGGGTGCTCCTACATTAAACAACCTAGGTAAGAAGAAATGTTCCATGAGGGAAGATCATGAACATTTGAAAACCATATGCTAATGTCTAATCCACCATTATTTCATGGTTGGTTGAACATTCTTGTTTCCCTTAGTTTGCATGTTTATGTCTTGTCCCTATTTTATTCTTCCTCTCTTTGTTCTACTTTAAGCATTATCTAGTTCCAACAAAGATACACCATCAAACTTTGGGAAGTCATGCATATCCAATTTCTCTTCTTCAATATGGATGGCCTGTATTACCTTTATTATTGTTGCAACATATTTTCCATCATTAGTAACAAATACAATACATTGTTTCATCTTTTTTACACCTTCAAAAAGGTATGTGTCTATTTTAGATATAATTATTGTTCTCCACATTCAAAATAATGCTATCATAAAAATCACGAGATTCGTCATTTTTAATTTGCACCAAACTACACACACACACACACACACACATGTATGCACACATACTTATACACATAGACATATCATTTTTTGTTTTTGAAAGAAAGACATGGATACAAGAGGCATATTATTTTTATTTATTTCTCATTATTTGTTGGTTTTCAACATTTGTTGAATAAAGGCCTTTAGCTTTTCATAATGAATTTATGTTGATTAAAATCTTTAAATAAATAGAGTAATAAATTTAAAATCTATAATTTTTACATAGCAAGAGGACTACTTTTGTATGTAATTTTGTGTTATAATGTTTTAGTTTCTTTCACCAAAAAAAAAAAAACTTAAATTGGTAGTTTATGTTCAATGTAATCCCTCTACATGGTTTGCAGGAAAAATAGAAACACATAGAGTGTTTAAGGGACACATATACATGTTGAGAATGCCATTTACAATGAACTTACTTTACTTTTTCTTATTTCTAATGATCAAGGCCCATACCATTTTTCATAAATTGTTAAATTTACATGTGGTCCATAATTGAGACACACATTTATGCTCTCATCCTCATTGCATTACAAAACCTTTATTACCATTCTAGTTAGCCTATCAACATGGTATTTTTATTAAAAAAAAGTTAAATATTTGAGTATTAAATTTAATAATAAGTCTGATATAATCCTTCACTTATTCTATATATAAAATAAGAGAAGGATTATATTTTAATTTAAAACTATACAAATTAAAATATGAAGAGATTAAATCTTAGTCAAGTGCATTTCTAGTCTTGTTTAATAGTACTAATATCTAAGATACATTTATTTAAAATAATGTTAAGTGATATCTTGAAGTGCACATCTATCTTATTTAAAAATTCAATATATATGTAATATCTCAACATCTTTTAAAAATAGACATTCCCATGTTGTCTTCATTAAATTTTTGGTGGCATTCGTAGTCTTTAGTTGGTTTGGTAACATTGGTCTGCTATTATTAAGCCCAAGCTCGCCCACTTTGCTTGGTGTATTCTTTTCCAACACTTGCCTTTGGGCTCTCATCTTCGTCATACAAGAATTATTAACCCTCATTGCCCTTTTTATGGGCAATCAGAGTCCTTCAAACACCTCTTTTAGTTTTGCATTCGCGCTCAAAATTTGTGGATTTGGATTCATGATTTATTTCGCCCCTTCCAACCAGAACCTTTCTCCTAGCATATGTCTCTTTGGGGATTTTTCTCCACATTCCCTTTAAATTTACCCAGATTTGGCATGCTCTTAGGGTGGAGATCCTCTCTTTTATGTGGAAATATAGGAATGCTAGTTTAATTTTACACAACTCTATTGATGCAAATGTTTCACTTTCCACTAAAGATTGTATTTTTAGCAATGTGATGCTCCAGATCCAAGTATGGCCTAATAAAGTTGTGTTTGAGGTGGCCCACCTGGAGCTTCTCAAACATTGGGGAACACCCCTTGTATGGTTGTCAAAGTCCCTCCAGAGAGTTTCACCTATGAAGGCTAGTCATCACCTTACAGTTGTTGGTGTGGCTAAAGTTCCTCTACCCAATGCTCTCAAACTGTGTGAACCTAGGTTCCTTGTAACCAATCTAGTGGTGGGAGTGGTTTTTCCAAGTGGTTCTCTACCTCTCTACCACATGGGGGCTTTGCATTCAAATAAGGTTTAGGGGTGTGAGCCTGTCTACTAGTGGCAACATTGACTAATCAGTTTCTAGTGGTGATGGTAGGTGGCCTAGTTCTTCCAAATGACTCCTTAGATTGGCATTTCACTCTCACCCTCGCAATAGGACAAAGATAAAGATGGGGTTATTGTTGCTAATGAGGGGTGGTCTCTCCCTAACGTCACCTGTGACCCCACAGATGTATGAGGTAAACTGGATGACGAAGATCCTTTGTTGGCGTTGTCTTGTACTAATTTGCCACTTAAGTAGCTTTTATTTATAGTTTGATCTCTAGACTCTACTGTTTGTATTTTGATTTCTGAGTGCTACTTGTAGGACTCTTGAGTGGTGATCTCATATCCCTCTATTTTTTTTAATATTGTATATTATTTTATATTAATAGAATAGACACACTATTCATAAAAAAATAGACAACTTGAAAACGTCTATAATATTTTTTATAAAAATAATTTAAATATATAATTAATAATTATTGAATTATGTTAAATAAATACAAACAATTAGATATAAATTAATCTTGACTAAATAAATTAGGCGTGATAAATTAATTACAATTATTATAAGGGGACTAAAATATGAAATAGAAGTATACTTACCTTTAAAAGTGATGAAGAAATTTTTTATGATGTAGACACTAAATTTTTTATTTTTGTATAGAAAGAGATCTAATTTGGATCTAATGCTCTATATTTCTATATTTTTAGAAGTGTAACTTTACTTTGTGGTATGCAAAGCTTGATTATGTTGGTTGTACTCTAGTTCCCCTAATTCTCTTCTACTTTTTAATTGTCAGGGATTGACAATATTTTGAAGTACCTTAGAAGGTTGCTAAATTGTTAGGAAACCATTTTTCTTAGGCCAACCCTCAAGAGAGATTAACTTTATGGTTGTACTAAAAATCCATAAGCTAGACTCGCAAATATCTTAGATGATGATTTTAAAAAAGTAAATGATATTCCTTTTAGTGAACCAATTAAATTGGTTCTCTAATAGATGCTCCTTTAATGTTTTGAGAACTCAAACAATTCTAAGATGACAAATGAATGTCTTGAAATATAAGTATGTAGTGATAATCATGCAAAACATGCACCAAGTGAGTGCATGACAAGAATAGAAGTGTGAGTTTCAATCCAATTTAAATTGGAGTCATATTCATATATGTATACAAAAGGAGATGGATAAAAGATCAAAAAATACAAATTTATATAATTTATCAACATATAATTATAACACTAAATTATTCTATCAAAATAAGGCTAAAACTAAATAAAGATTATACTTATTTCACCATTCCTTTCACAATAGAAATCAACATACCATAAATAATCAAATAAATATAAACTATTAGCAACACTTCAAACTTAGCTAGATAAAATAGGAGGATAGAGACCTACCTTTTCCTCCTATCGCTCAACTTCTTATCATATTTTAAATAGTGAATTGCTACTCTATTTGATCTTTCAAGATATGACTATATCCACACACCTTTTTCTAAAAGGGGAAAGTACCACTAGCATTATAGTTAACTCCATAGTAATTGTCAAAAAATGATAATTTCAAAGTGGTGTCCAAAACATATTTTCTATTGCCCCATTACCCATCGCTTTGACAAACAACTTAAATATTTGCACAATTGATCCAATTCTTATACACTAATGCCCTAATAATGTACACTGTTGGTACCAATAAGATTACACTCAATACTAATTGCTAACTTTTTTTTTTAGAACTATTGAATATACTAATACATCACTAGTAGAACACTAAATGATTTTAGTAAATTTTTAATTAGAAAAATGTAACCCCTTCCTTATATATTTAAAAAAACTTTACACAGATTACTTCTAGCCAATCTCCCTAAACCCTAATCACTTTTTGAAAACACCCATCTGGTTTGGGCTGTTATGATTGCTTTCTTTGACCAAGCAAAGTTGAGATCGAAAAGCAAGATATAAATGAAGCCACCCAAGATAGGACTGTCCCCAAGATATAATACCTACCCATAGGCAAAAAGAATTCCCCTTCCACCATGCGTTGTCATGTCACAGGGTTGACTCTGCACGTGTGCCCGTGGGGTTCATTTTGTACAATCAGAGTATTTCAGTGTTTGTGAAAACCCTAATCTGCCATCCATTAAAACGACAAAGCAAGCATTTTTGGCCAAAACATCCCCTTGAGCAAAACGTTAGCAGAAAAAAGAAAAAGGTGGGATAATTTAAAAATGAACTGACGTAAGCATACATCAGCCTAGGCATGAAGCAATGATGAACACTAGTACTAGACCTGTCTCGCATTACAAACCTACTTATTCTTCTTCACTGCCACTTTACAACGTACCTTCTCCATAAAGCCAAATCCAATCAACTCAAAATCACACTTCTGCACGTAAAAATCTAACCTTTTGTAGGCACAGAAGATTAGGAAGATAATTCGCCTGCTTAAGATCTTGATTTGCAGGCCTGACAAAAAATATATCATAATCACAAGCTCTTACTACTATAATAATAGGTAAGAAGTTGGGTAAGTAGGTGTTCAGAGATATTAATTGCTCAGGCACTAAATAGTTACTGTAGAACACGCAAGGCATTCTCAGGCAAAAGAGATCGATTTTAACAGATGGGACGAGACAGAATGTGCAGGGACAGACAGAAGAGAAAATTATGACAATGTTTTCAGGTAGAAAGAAATTATGCAGTCAACGTACTGACAAGCCATGTTGTTCAGCTTGGCTGATTATGTGAAGAAAAGGTGATGAATTGGACAGGTGCATGCCAATATCACTACTCCGATCAGAAGCAATATCAGTATTACGGCAACCCAAATCTTTTGGTTAACTAAATGATAAATGATAACGATTATGAGGAGAGGATTTGATGGGTCATGACAGGAGATCGAGGAAATGTCAGAGAGCAAAAAGACAATTAATGGCCGCGTTCGTAGCTGCTGAAATAAGAGGTCTCAGGGACACAATTGACACACTGTTTTTGTGTGGTGACTGGCGGCTCATTTTTAGTGCCATGCGACTAATTTATTTGAAACCTACCTTAGTGAAGGTCCTGTCTTTTTTTCATCATCATGCCTGTCTGGTTTTTTTTTAGAAATTCAATGTGAGAAATTTTAGTATAAGTTAATCTTTATAAGATAGCCCAGTGTGTCAAAGCCTGAATGAGTAGTAGAAAGGTTTGGAAGCCTATCACTCTAGGGTAGATTATATTGGCACGGGCTAAGTTTTAGACAAAATGTACTAAAGACAAAAAAAGTCAAACTATTTTGTAGTTTTGGACCACAAAATATGACAGCTGCTGAAAATTTCGTCAAAATCTGTTATATTTTCTGGTTTTTAAAATTTGGTCAATGGTGCATTTTGTAGGAGCTTAGCCCGTCCAATTATATTTAATTAGAAAGGATATGTATATAAGCCTACTTAAATGTAAGGTATATAAGATTTATTTAGTTGGAAAAAGTGTTTTTTTGAATTTAAAATTATTTGGTTTTTTATTGCATAAACATTTTATTTTATATAGAAAAAATATTTAGTTAGTCTTTAATTGTTTTTGAATTTGATTTGATTTCTATTTTTTAGATGATAAAAATTAGAGTCATAATCAAATTGAAAAGCAACTAAGGGATAAACTAATGGGTCAACCCATTAGCCAAAAAATTTGGCATGAACTACGTGTCCAAGGGAAATTTAATGTCTTAAAAAATGATAACTATTAGAAGGGAGTAGAGTTAAGGGGGAAGAATCAATGTTAGAGCTATTTAAATCCAATATGTTCACATGCCCAAGGGATTGAGCTCAACTAGATATTTAATGTCTTTAAAAATGATTTATATTAGAAGGGAGTGGTGGGGAGGGGGGTGAATCAATTTTAAAAATATTTAAATATATTGTGCCCACATGTCCAAGGGATTGAGCTTATCTCTCATTGGGGCATACCCAAGTTTAGATCCTAAAGGGATATCTAATATGATTCACTCTATCTCTTATAATTTCCATCCCAAGAACCTCTTTAGGCGCACCAAGTTCTTTCATCTCAAATTTAGCAACAAGCTGAGACTTAAGTTCTACAATCACACCTTTCCCTTTACTAATGAACAACATATGATCAACATATAACGCAATGCATAGGGAATGACCACCATCAAATTTATAATAAACACAATGATCTGATTACAATGTTCAAATCCCAAACTCAACACATGTATGAAATTTATCGTACCTTATCCTAGGACTCTTCTTGAGGTCATACAAATATTTCTTCAATTTGCAAACCAAATTAATTTTACCTTTTACCTTGTAGTAATCAAGCAGTGTCATGTAAATATCGTCCCCCAAAGAACCATGAAGGAAAGAAATTTTCATATCCATTTTCTCAACCTATAAATCATATGAAACACCAATAGAAAACAAAAAACTAATGGATGCCATTTTTGCAACATTAGAAAATATCTCATCATAATCAAAACCCTCAACCTAAGGGTATCTTTTTGCAACATACCTTGCTTTATACTTCTCAATGATTCCATATGGACCAATATTTTCCTTGAAAACCCATTTTCAACCATGTTTTTGTCCTTTAGAAAATGGTACAAGATCCCATGTATCATTCTTTTCAAAAGATGTCATTTCTTCATCCATAGCAATCTTGTAGGATTATGCGTCATTCATACCTAATGCCTCTTCTATAGATCTAGGTTCATCCATTTACTAGAGTATTCAAAGAAAAAATACATCTCCAATCATGAGGGGAATACAACTTTACAAATCACACTTGGAGAAGAAATTTTAGGATTATGGAAACCCAAATCTTTTAGTTAAATAAATGATAAATGATAATGATTATGAGGAGAGGATTTGATGGGTCATTAGAGGGAGTTCAAGGAAATTTCAAATAACGAAAAGATAATTAATGGTTGCATTCATAGCTGTTGAAATATGAGGTCTTAGGGACACAATTGATAGAGTGTTATTATGTGGTTACTGGTTGCTCATTTTGATGACATTATTTTTCCATTAGTATACTCAGAGAAAACAGACAGAAAGCATTACCGGGAGACAACAAGCATTACCAGCGAACCAAAAGCAGTACCGGTGAAATGCAAGCATACCCGACAAAACACAAAGGTCATGAAATATGCTAAGTATAAAAGTGACAAGCATCACCGGCGACCACAAGCATCACCGGCGACCACAAGCTTCACCGACGACCACAAGCATCACTGACGACATAGTTTTCAGAACAAACCCGACAGGAACAGAAAAGGCATACCCGACGACAAGTTCAAGAAAGGAACACCGACGACCAAGAAAACCGACCATCAGAACCGACAGACAGATAAAGATCCCGCAAATTATGGATATGATTTTTACACGACAGATAAAGCAATGTAATTCTATTTATAGAGTTTTATTTTGTTTTAAATCATAATTTAATGGTCATGCAAGCTTTATGTAAATACTTTAAAGCATCCTAACGGATCTAAAGAATATCTAACTAAAGATCAAGGTCAAGTTGTAAACCTTGGATCTAGAGTTAACTTGCGATGCATGAATCAAGAATTGAACCTAAACTAGTATAAATAGATGTTCATACTCAATTGTGAGTACATGAATTCTTTATTAGTGATAGTCACGAAGAGCATCTAAGGAGTAGAAGGCAGAATTCATGCAAAGATCAGAAACATAATACATCAGTTATCAAGAACACACAGAGGCTACCGACGAGCAGATAAAGGTATTATTCAATCATGGAAGGATGATTACTAGTATGTATGAAGCTTTATAGGATCTGTTATCAACAATTGAAGATTTCATATATCATCAAATCAAAGACTTATGTAGTTGCAGTCTAACAAGTGCATCACATCTAAAATCCTTTTGTAAAAGGTGGACTTAACCGTTCTTTCTAAATCTCTTAACAGAGTGCACACTTAACAGTGTTGCAAAAGCTTCAAATGAAGTAGATCTTAATAGGTCTCCACTGTAATACTCCTAACAGGGTAGGTCATCAGAAGTGACCAATTGTAAGCCTTAACCGGCCCCTTCTTATCTACAGATAGTGAAGTTTTGTGGGTAACAATCCCCACCGCAGTTTTTACTTCCTTAACAGGAGTTTTCTACGATATCATATCTTGTGTCATGTGTTATCTATTTTCATGAATGTTTTTGTTATGGTTACATACTAAAAGGAATGTATGATATGATTACATATGCATACAGAAAGATGAACAGTTAGATAAGATAAATTACAAACTGATGACTAAGGGTTAATGGGCTAACCAAGAAAAGTTTTAGAGGTACTGATTCACCCCTCCCCTCTCAGTACATCATCTCAATATAATTCCAACACATTTTTAGTGTCGTGGGACTAATTTATTTGAGACCAACCTTAGTAAAGTTCTTGTCTTTTTTTCATCACGATGCATGTCTATTTTTTCTTAAATTCAATGTGGGAAATTTTAGTTTAAGTTAATATTAATATGATAGGAATATGAGGAAGATTGGAGTACATTTAGAGGAGCTTAAATCAACTAGTTTGTCAAATATTGAATGAGTAGTAGAAAGGTTTGGAAGACCCTATCACCCTAGGGTAGATTATATTTAATTTGAAAGGATATGTAGATAAGCCTACTTAAAAGGTTAGGTATATAAGGTTTTGTTTAGATGAAAAACATTATTTGCATTTTTGTATTTTCACCACGACCTTGTTCTACACTCCCACATTTTTGCATTTGTATTTACAAAAATATTTGTCTAAATTATTTATTATCATATGACAATCAATGAAGCAAACACTAATGGAAGTCGGTGAACAAGTGCTACACATTTCCCTTAGTGGTGATTTGACCAAAGGATGAGTGATTTGGAACTAGGTTTTTGCGAGAGTAAGTGTCCTCCTGTCTTTTGTTTCTTTCCCTCTTCATTATTTTTTGCAATTGTTGTTTATTGTGGCTATGTAGGCATTTTTGCAACCTCGAATTTTAATCACTACACTTGGCTCTAGTTACTCCATGCATAAACATAGATGGGAATTCCTCGCATCCACCAGATGACCTTAGTAGAGGTAGTAAAGAAAAAGATGAGGCGGTGCCTCCAACACCTAAATCCTTCAATGAGATGGTTACTGGTGAGAAGTTAATCATTTATTGTTTTGCTAAATTTGTTGTGCATTATATTGAAGACAATGGACAAGGGAAAGAAACTAGTAGAGAACAAGGAAGATAAGTGATGTAGAAGGAAACACAACCTTTCCTACAACCACAAAACTCATAAATAATATAACTATAGTAGAGACTCTCTACTTCTAAATGAACATCAAATTGCAATAAGAAGCACAATTTATTCATAAAAAATTATACCCGCACAAAAATTATAGACTTGGCCTCTCAATCGGCCTCACTCAAAATCACAAAGAAACCCCCTTTGTTTTTGGGATGATACTTTCTCTTGGGTCTTCCTACCTATTATGCCTTGCATGCCCATCCGAACATTCTTGTTTGGAAAGTGTTGGGTCCCCCTTTTTCTTGTTCTTTTTTTCTCTCTCTTGCCTGGTACTCCCGAGTCCTTGACCCTGACATTTCCTTTCGTTTTGGTTTTTGGTTCCTTTGTTGGACCCTAGATCACTGAATCCTATGATACTTAAAGAGTTGGTTAACTCTTTGAGGAATTCGGTATTCCAGAGTCTTGGTCTATGACATGTCTGGTCTCGATGTCAACAACAAAGTAGAAGGTGCATTCAATGCAATTCATTCGATGGGCTATAAAATCCCAAAAGGAAGATCATTTGTATTTACCAAGTATTCAAATGAGAAATAGATTCTTCACGACCTAGCTTCCTTAACAACGAATTTAATTATGATCATTCAAGCTTGTATTGCTTTAATTTTTGTGACTAGTAGATTGGTGTACATTTTTTCTTCTTTCATTTTGAGAAGGTAGGTTTCTCCTCTTCCTTCTTTGGTTTTTGTTTATTCTTTTCATGCATTTTGTACTTTATTGTTATTGTGGTTTGGGTTCTTTAGGTAGGTTAGAATTAAAGGATTTCCTCATGAAATTCATGTCCTGGGTGCCTTAGGGCTCTTTGAATTTCCTTTTCTACTTATCCATTGTGTCCTATAAATCCAAACCCTTGAAGTTTCTTGAGAGATTTATCAATTTTGGCTCTTTTGAAGTGCTACCTTAGTACCCTAGGTTGTACAAGAAAACTAGGCCATACTATCACTCACCTTGAGGTGGCATTGATGTGTAAATTCTATTACCTTGGTGAAACTTTCATGTCTTTGCTACCTCAATAGTCATGCCATTAATGACTTATATTCTCCCATCCCAAAAGTGTGTGCCTATCATTATGAATGATCTGAAGATGCTTCGTGATCATAGGTATGGGATTACCAATTATTCAATCCCAATTGAGTGCCTACCTTTTTAGGAATCTCAAACCTGTCTCCATGAGTCCAAGACCTTGAATGTGTTCAACCAACCTTAGATGATGAATCTAACAGGTGAACTTGGGGGCATCATGATTTGTCTCCCTAAAATGGCATAATTTTAACACTTAAGGCATTTTGGACCTTTGGGTTTAGAACTCCTATCTTTGTCATGCCTGATTGGAATGTCATTTTTGACAGGCCCGAACCCATTTGTCTGCTTCCAATTTTCCAAAACCAAGATTTAGGCTATCTATAGGGTTATCACTATGGGATTGTGGGTTTAGAGATCCTATTATCTCATTAATACCTTGGTGTCTACCTTTTCATAGTCCCAAAACTATCATTTTGGACCCACGCCCACAAAGTTGTTAGATAGAAGGGTAAACTAATTTCATATATGACAATGATATTGACCCTTCCTTTGCATTCCTCCAGGATATACCAAATTTAATGGAAACACAAGCCCCCATTTCCCTTGTAGGAAAGAAGTCAAAGGCAATATTATAGCTGACAATTTTTCCAAATACCATGAAGTATGTATATCAACAACAACTCTAGCCCTCTAATTTGAATGCATAGTCTAGAATATCATGAACACTAAGATTAGAGATATTGATCTTGAGGCCATAAGGACCAATGCCCAGACTTAGCCTCCAAAAACACAATTATACCCTAAGCTCCATAGGTTTGGGTTGGTACAAGTTGTGGTATTATCTCAAGTAATAGAATCTCTAGAGGTGATTTTAACAATTGCCAGATACTGTAGTGAATCAACCCAAAAGTTAATGGATTCCTTGGTGCGCACCATTTTGTACTTCACCCCGCACGTAATTCATATCATCTTCTAGTTTCTAGATAGAGAAGATGTCCTTGTATGCAAGGATGAAGAAGCCCTCACAGGATACATGCAAGATGGCATCAACCATAAGAGACACCTCAATGACTTTTGTCTTGCCTAGGGGAGGAAATCCAGAGGAAAAATTCCAAAATTTATCAATTAGGAAGAGTTTAAGCCCGCCATCCAGGGTATCATCGTCACATTAAGAAATGTCTTCAAGAAGGAGAAATCCCACTTGTATCACCCTTATATTTATTATTACATTTATACCATTGCCATGAGGAAGCAATTCTTTGACTAGGCTCAGGATATCTCAGACAAAGTCCATGCCCAAATCATGAAGGTTTAAAACACAAAGAAAATTTACATGATGTCTTATGCCATATAGCTGGTAGAAAGGCTAAAGGTGTGCCCCTCTAGATAGGATGTCCAAGGAAGCATGGGAGAAAACCAGGGTTAAATTCCCCCTAGTAATTCTATATTGAGTTGAGGATCTGGGAGGCCGCCTCTCACTTCAATTGTGTTAACGACGCCTTTATATATGACCAGATCAATAGATTGATTCAAAACATCATATTTTGACTCTCTAAGGAGGCCATGGTACTTGGGGAAACTAGTTTTTCCAATTCAAGTCCAATACTTATATCAGGCTTAATGAATTCATAGGTAAGACTTTTTCTCCTTCCCCAACACTGCAGTGACCGAATCATCTTGCTATAATTTTACAGACAAGTGCTAGATCCACATGCTGTGATGATGGAAAAGAAAAATCTTGGTGTGGGCTTCCCATTCACCTTGATGTACTACAAATGTTTAACTTTGGTGGCTACCAAAGACATGGTGTTCAAACTCCAACATTTGCACATAAGGGAGTATGATTATAAAAGAGATTAATGGGTATGTGCAGGATCATGTTATGCCAAACAAGTCCTTATGTGGCAATGAAAATTCAGAAAATTAGGGTTAGACAAGTTCACATAAAAATTTGAACAAGTTATCAATCTTATATCAAAAATATGTAGCAAGATAATCTATAGAAAATTAAATTTAGTTTCTAAGATACAAGCCCTTTTTTGAAAAAAAAATATTCTATATGGTAAAAATTTTAAATTTCAATGCGGTAGTATGAAAATTTCAGGAAAAAGATAAGAAGTAGGTGTATGTCTGACCACCTTAAACACAATCAAATGATAATATTTTCTTACAATATTTTAGATATAAGTATTAAACTCATGTTTGGATGTGACACATATTTTTTTGTAATTTTTTTCCAAGTAAAAAATTAATTATGATTTTTCTACTACAACTTTTCTAGAATATACAAAATCTCGTGTCTGACCACCTTAACTTAGTCTAAACTTCATCAAATTGAAAATTTTTAATTTTTTTATTGTAATAGGTAAATCATAGAATGTGACTCAAGTTTTTTATTTAAAAAATGTTATACCATTTGAAAGTTATAGTTATTTTTCAATTAGTCTATCAACCAGGACTAAAAAGATAAGAAGTAGGTGTCTGTCTGAGCACCTTAAACACAATAAAATGATAGTATTTTTTACAAGATTCTATATATAAGTAGTAGACTCATGTCTGGATGTGACGCATTATTTTTTGTAAATTTTTTTCAAGTAAATAATTAATTATGATTTTTTTCTAAAAAATGTCCAAAATATAAAAGCTCCCATGTCTGACCACCTTAACTTAGTCTAAACTTCATCAAATTGAATTTTTTTTCTTTTTTTCTTGTGGTAGGTGAAACATAGAATGTGACATGTGTTGGATATTAAAAAAAATGTTATACCATTTGAAAGTTATAGTTGTTTTTCAATCAGTCTACCAATGAAGAATTCTTTCACATCACCACTTTTATGCATACCATGATCCTGCACATACCCATATATTAACCACAAAAGAAGATAAAACAGATACTCTTGAACACCAGCCTAGACCACAAGGTGCCACTCAAAGACTTTTGAGCTAGCTTGCAAGATGATTTTGATTGGCACAGACATATGCACTACAATCTTACAGCTTTCCAGATGAGATCTTTCAGCCTCAGGAAAAACATTCCAAAGACATACTTTGATGATGGGGAGCTCCTTGACCCAACTTACCTCAAGGCAAAGATAGACAAATACTCCCCTTCTCTAGTTAATTGGTCCATTCTAGAGGATTTGATCATATAGGCCATCACAACTAGGGTAATTGAAAGGAGCCATAGGTATTTGGACCTCCACCTTCCCAAGGATACATAGATAGTTAAAGAGAAGAGCCACAACCCAAAGACCAGAAAAGGGTATGATAGGAAGAAGGATAAGGACGCCCACAAAGGAGACCAAGTTTCCAATATTAAGGATGCACCCCTACAAATTATTAGACAAACATTAGATGAAACTATGTAAAGGTGCCAAAGGCTAGCCTCAACTATAGATCAAGGGGTAACATAAGGCCTCTCTGTCAAACCTCAAGTGGAAATTTCTCCACCAATAATGGACCTCAAAATGAGCGTATTGGGAGAGGATACAAAAGAAGAACTAGTACCTAGAATCTTGATTTTGTAGGGACAAGGTTCATCCTCCTGACCAACAAAAGATAAACTTATCATCTTGACCAAAAAAAATGAGGGGACTCCTTTGGACAATGACATCCCTATAGCCCACACCCACATAAGGAGGTTGGTGCCTAGAAGAACCCCTCTCCAGGTAGGGTGGATATTATAGAAATTCTAGAACATGTTCCCTTCCCAAAGATAATAGCTCTCTCTCCTCAACAAAAAAATTCAATCTTTG
The DNA here is from genome assembly GCA_018584345.1 of Thuja plicata. NCBI lineage: Eukaryota > Viridiplantae > Streptophyta > Pinopsida > Cupressales > Cupressaceae > Thuja > Thuja plicata. Next base: position 268,496 of record MU220517.1, on the reverse strand, counting down.
ATCAGGGTCGTGGAGACGAGGAAATCTCTCCTATGGAGGTTGATAATCCTAACTTGATCCTATCTTTGGAGGACCAAGATACCCTCTTCAAGGATCACAAGGAGGCTCAAAAGAAAAGGAAGGAAGAGGAAAGGATCTGAAGAGAAAGGGAAGATGAGGAAATAAAAATAAAGTAGGAATAATATAGGCTCTGACTAGACAAGTATCAAAAGAAAGATGAGGCAAAGAAACTACACCTCCTCGAGGAAGAACATAAACAAAGGGAGAAAGATATCCTTATTGACAACGAATGAAAAATTTCATGCAAAACTGTGAATCCTAATCAAGCCCACCCATAAGCAAAGGAAATAATAAGAATGCATTCATCATCCAAGAGAAAACTACTTCATGAAAACAAAAGAAACATATTAAATCAAACCAAACCAAATACTTCTACAAAATACTTGATTCTCTTATCCTATCAAAAAAATATTGTTATGGATGGAATGTGGGTGCTCTCAGATTTGTAGCACAAAGCACAAGAGGCTATGGTGAATGGAGATGGTTTATTTTGTAAATAAATATATGCAAGTGTGGTAATGAAAGTATGGTAATGACAATGATAATGCACTCTCGAAGATATCTAGTGCCTAAATGATGCAAGATAGCTCACAAGTTCTCTAAGGTTGCCAAAATTTCTCTAGATTACATAAGGTGATTAGTGTCAAAATGTGGAGAAAATGTCTTTTATAGAAACCTCATGAATACGAACAGTTGGGATTAAGAGGTGATAAATGAGTGGGTAAGATTGAAAGGGAATTAGAGTTTTGGTAGGAGTGAAGGAGATTAAGAGGAAATAGGAATGAATGGCTAGGATTAAGAGGTGAAAGATGCATGTTGACCTTTCAAGGTGCATTGAACCTAGGCACAAGATAAGTGGGAAAAGGTCAAATGAAGAAACAATTTACAAGTGGTGCAAGGATACAGTTTAGGAATTGATCCATGTAGTTCTATGGGATTGGTGGAAATGAAAAAGAAGAGGATTTATGAATTTATTAAATAAACAAAGACATTCATTTAATAAATAGAGGAAAAAGGCTTAATTAAATAAAAAAAATTTATCTAGTTTTTGGAAATAAAAAGTTAATGAATTATTTAAATAAATAATAAATATTTATTTAAATAATAGTAGAGGAGGCTATAATTAATTAGTTATAAACATAAGTGTCTATTTAATTAATAGTCAATTTTTCTTGGTTTCATGAGGGCATTTTTTAGGTGTCTACATTTAGCCCGTCTCTGAAATCTTACAACTTATTCCATTATTTCAAATAAAATAAGGAGGTTGGTGCCTAAATTTTTGATGAAACAAGGAGAGGGGTTCTTCTCCTTATAGGCCCCGACCTCCTTATGTGGGTGTAGGCTATAGGAGAGGGGTTCTTATCCTTACCTACACCAATATCCTTATAGCCTACAACCACATAAGGATGTTGGTGTCTACATTTTTGACAAAACAAGGAGTTTGACTTAAAAATGAAAGGTTTAGGCTCAAGTTAAAAGCAGGTGAAAACGACATGAAAATCAGGCAAAATTTAAGCTCAAACAGGAAAACAAATTGCGGGGTCCATGAACATTTACCATGTTTACACTATCTAATTAGGGCTTACATCACCATTTAGGAATTACATAATTCATTTAGGGTTCACACCTAGTATAAAAGGGGTGGCGAGGCTCATTTAGCTCATTTGTAATTGGAGGTTTGAAGGGGAGAGCAAAGAGCTAAAGAATGAACAAAGGGAAAAGATGGAGGAAATATGTTAGGATTGCCGCTGGATTCACATTTATTCGAGTGGGTGAGGATATTTGCGAGGCCAGACGACTATAAGGAGCTGGTAAGTGGATTCAGGCCTTCTTGGTGCGTGTTTTTGTGATTTTTAGCATGCTAGATATGTAGGGTGACATAAAAAATGTAGGTATAGTGTTGCTACATTTTTGGTCCCTTCTTGCTATTTTTTGGGGCCTTAACTACATTTATTATTAGTAGGATGGCATTTTTGCTTGAGTTTGTCAATGTTACAAAGTGATTTGGCCATAATGGAATTTTTTATGTATACCTGCATTTTTTTTTATCTTAGCATAGCTACATTTTTCATATATACTTTCATTTTTGCATGAGGTTATAAGGTGTGATAGGCTTAGGTAATCCAGAGTAAGAGTTTATCAATTAGATAGGGCTAGATAATAGCCGAGCTACTTGATAGGCTAGTTGATATCCAAAATAATAAATGTGAGCTACTTGATGGCTGATGGCATTGGTTAAAGATGATGGGAAACTATAGGAAGTAGCTAGAGATAAGATATGATCATCATAGGAACATTTAGGGTGGGTCAAGAAGGTTTAGGGTTGAGTTAAAATGGTTTAGGGAAATCTAGAAATAATTTGGGCTAGTTAGGGCTAATAGGAGTAATTTGGAAAGACAAAATGAGTAAATGTGGTCAGGGGTAGTTTGAAAGGATGCCACTTTGAGGATAGAGTAGGGGAATGATTTTGAAGATTTTTTAATGTGATTTTGGAGCATTTAGGGTCATATTTATGATGTTTAGGAATGATCAAAAGTACTATGATACGGGTAGAATAAGATATGAAGGGCATAGTAGGGCAATTATGTTGATGGGATGGGTAAATAGGTATATATGATAATAGGATTAGGATGAGGGTCAATGGGATGATATAGAGACCAACTTAAAGTTTATAGGGAAGTTTTGGATGGTTTAGGGTTAGGGTTGATAGGTTTAGGGTTGACAGGTTTGAGGACAATTTTTTATCGTAGCTAACATAATTTGTGGTTATGATTGCAAGATGATGCATCGATATTGATGTCTATGGATCAGTTCCCATTGACCCATTTGATTATACAAGACTTGGATAAGATTTAGAGGGACATACCAGGGTGCATTGTCTTGTGATTTTTGTTTGAATTCCAAAGATTAGGGAAAATTTAGACCTATGTATAAGAATTAGCCAAGAGATGGCTTAGTGAGACATGTTCATTCCACTTACCAATGGGTGAGATGATTGTGACACAAGAGGACATCTATAGGATCTTTATCATTCCAATCACTTGGGAGTTAATTCAATATGAATTGCGAGGGGACGATGATACATTGCAATAGACATTTTGGGATAATGATGGAGACCTAGATATCCATAGAGGGGAGCTGAGTTGGGAAGAGATGAGGACATATGGTTCACCTATTCCATGTGTGTTAGTAGGAGAAGTGGGGTATATATATGTCTATAAAATAAATATCATGGATTGTATTTAGGTTGGGGGAGACTCTAGAGTGGATGGTACATGATAGGACTCTATTTTTGTGAGGTCCTTATTTATTGGCACATTTATACCATGACCTACATCACGTGATATATCACACAAGATGCAGTGTATTAGTAGGTGTGACATTTCTACATGTATGGGTATGGGAGAACATTACGGTGACATAGACAATGCATATAAAGCTTAGGGAAATAAGACAACCATATGTCCACTTGTATAGACAAATTGTAACAATGTCCAAATTGGGCAAGGTGGAATAATAGAGACATGTTCTAGATAAGTTAGACAAAGTGACTTGGAGATCTTATTTGGACTATAAGGACTGGGAGGAGGATACATAGGCTCTACCATATGTATATCAACCATGATTCTTGATAGGGAGGACACCCTACATTTTTGAGGGATATCTGCCAGACTTAGCACAGAGATAGTTTGGTCAAATATAGGGTATACCAAGGGATGTAGACGAGTTTGCATGTAACACTCGGGAGAGGAGGGAGTGAGGTCCCACTCTATGATTTAAGGTAGAAAGAGATAATTTTTGAGCCTTAGTACCGACTTCATAGGACATGTGTAGAGATTTAGAGGATGAAGGGGTGACAGATGAGTATGCAGAGTGATTTTTTGTGCATTAGGTTGCTAGACTAACAAGGCTAGGGGAGGAAGCACTAGAGCCAGATGATGATGTAGAGGAGATAGGGTTACCTTTAGAGATTAGGCACAGGAGATGAAAAGGGTTACATGATGAAGATAGGAGGATGAGGAGGAGGGCCAAAGAGAAGAACCACCATATCCAGTAGTACGACCATTGAGGATACCACATGGGAGAGGGGAAAATAGAGTACATGAAGAGGAGGGAAATAGGGTACAATATGATAAAGAGCCTCTAGTACATGGTTTGATGATTTAGCACAAGCAAAGGTAGCTCATTTACATGTGTAGTTAGAGGAGAGGGATGGCATGATAGAAGCAATACAATAATCACTACACAAGGTCATGAAAAAGAGGGATAGAACGATTTTCCTTGTATGAGTAGGAAAAATAGTTATTATAGTAGGCATGTTAAGAGGTTCTTGTGGATAGATCATTTATGAGGGATGTGATAAGGACCTATAAGGAGGTGTTATATTGGAGATAGACCTATGAGGTAGTAGTACCAGAGGGAGAGAGAGGATTAGGTTCTTTTCTCAGAGCTACTATGGGATATCAAAAATATTAGGATCAAAGGGTAGATGGATCTTAGGACCGTGGGGACAACCACCACTATCACTAGGTGCGGGGAGAGAAGGACAACCAAGAGCTTAGATTAGTCTAGGTTGTACAGGTCTAAATAGAGGGAGATCATCACACATCCATTAGGTGCCTATGTATATGTAGGATATATCTATTTATGAGAGTGATGATATATTTTTGGGGCTTGATGATAGTCATTTTGTATTTTGAAATCATTGTACTCATGACACTTATATTCTTTTCATTTCTATGGGATAATGATCTAAATGATTTCTATATGATTATACATGTATGATGTAGATTGAAAGTTTTTATGTTGTATATGACCTATATGCAACTTTTTAAATGATCCTATGGTAAATAAAGATATAATATAAATAATCTATGATGTATATGGTATAAAACTAACATAGATACACATAAGATATAGATAATGCAAGGACACTCCTACAAGTACTCAATCATTCAACTCAAGGATACCATCATAGGTGTCTGAATGAAGGAAAGGAAGGGATGGTGATGAGTGGATGCAAAGGAAGATGAATGAAATGGAAGGGGATTTTTTTGTGCTTATTTATGTGCTATATAATAATTTAATGTATTATGATAAAATGAATAACTCATCTAGATAATGTAAAGACCCAAATAAATCAATAATCCCAATTGTGTGTAGGAAAACATGCCAAACAGTCAAAGGAATGACCCAGTTCACATGTGATCCATACGTCCTCAATGAATCTTTAATGGTCATGTCCTAAGACAAATTGGCATGGTACTAAGGAAGAATCCATAAGAAACAAACATGTGAATATACCCCATCTTTTCCTCTCTAGTCAAAGACATCCTAGAGATGATATCTCTAGTCAGAGACACCCTGGAAAGAGTACAAGGCACTTCACCAAAGTAAAAACCAAAGGAAATAAAAAGTATCAAGCAAAAAAACATCTTGCATTTATGTATAAATAATGTTTTCAAAAATGATATTTGATTGGTCATATTGGTCAATAGGGATGTGAATTAGTCTACATGTTTTCAATCTCATCATGCCATAATTTTGTTAAAGTATAAAAGCTACTGATGCAAAGTGGGCAACTGGAAGCTTGTCAAATGTCTCAAATAGGGAAAAGTACCCTAGATCACCAACTTTCAAGGAAAAAATTCTTAACACTTATTATGAGTGTGGAAACAAGACTTGGTTAAGGCTATCACAACCCCAAAACCCCAAGGGCAACCTAATCACTAGGTTTCACCAATCCTTCAACACCAACTACCAAGGTTGGATTCACAAGCAAATGACCCTAATGTTAGAATAGTCCCAAAGGATTATTGAGAGGGGGGGGGGGTGAATCAGTTATCAGTAACTTTACTTCTTTAACTTCAGAATACAAAAAAGTAAATGCTTAATTAAATAACACAATACACAACACACAATTTGATTACGGGGAAACCAAATGGTAAAAACCTCGGTGGGAATTAGCACCCACAATGAACTATACTTGTTTATAGTAATCCCTGTTAGAAGATATCTCATCCCTATTAGGAGTTGTAATTTACAATGCAATAAGTATAGTGACCTGGTTAAGGGTCAGACCCTGTTAGGAGTCTTTTACAAATAACCCTGTTAGGGGTGGTGGACTCACTGTCCAAAATCTCACTACTTGATGGTGAAGGCTACAACCTTCTGTATAACAGATATGCACTATATCTGATGATGAACTGTAG
>MU220517.1:230860-258206 GCA_018584345.1 Thuja plicata | reverse complement strand
ATCATGTCTCCATCCTTGTTGTTAATGATGCACTTGTTTTCTTTGAACTCCAAATGATAACCCTTGTCAAGTAGCTTTCCAACACTCAGCAAGTTATGATGTAATCCATCAACATATAGAACATCATCTGTCTTGTTCTTTCCATCGAAAGTGATAGAACCTTTGCCTATGATAGGTTTAGGAGTGTTATCTCCAAATCTAACCATACCACCTTTGTATTTTTCCAGATGAACAAATCTATATTTGTCACCTGTCATATGATGGGAGCATCCACTGTCAATGATCCAGTCAGTTCTGATGTCTGCTTTGGAAATTAGGGCTAGCTCTTGTTCTTCCTTTTTATCTTCAATGTCCATTTCCTCATGCAACTTTTCCATGTCTCTAAGGGAAACGAATCCAATTTCATCTTCTCCTAAATCTTCATCAGTTGCACCTTCTTCAGCATGATAACATTCCTTCTTATATTTGGGTTTGTAATCAGATAGGAACTTCTTGACTTTTGTGGGACACTTAGATGCAAAGTGACCAATCTTGTTACATGAAAAACATTTGAATGGAAGCTGTCCTTCATATTTTCCTTTACCTTTCTTTTCTCTTCTAGAAATCATAGCAATGATTTCTTCTAGTTCTTCATCAAATTCTTCTTTATCATTATGACTGGAAATGTGTAAGGATTTCTTAGCATGGACTGAGGCTTTAAAAGTTGTTTCACTTTTAGGTTCAGTCTTCAATCTTGATATCTCAAATGCAGAGATTTTGCTGATCAAGGTCTCTCTCTTGAAGTCTTATGAGAATTGCATGGTTTCCTCTAGAATACTGATATTTTTTTCATAGTCTAATGTCAATGTAGTTAGCAACTTGTCCATTTTATCTTCTTCTGATATTTATCCTCCATTGTTTCTGATTCTAGAGACTGCTTCATTTATCCTTTGATTGTAATCTCTAATGTTCTCTTCAGGTAACATCTCAAGACTTTTGTATTTCTTCTTCCATGTCTTCCTACGTGCATTCTTTGCTTGAATATCTCCTTCAAACATATCTTCTAAATACTTCCATATGGTATATGCTCTGTCAATTTTCTTGATCTCAGAGAATTCACTGTCAGATAGGGCACTGATTAGGGCTTTTTTAGAAATTGAATTATGTGTAAATATATCATTTTGTCTCTTAGTAGCATCATCATTTGCAAGGTCTTTCAGAGATGGAATTACAACCTCTTGTGTAGAAATTTTAAAGATCTCAAAGCCAACACATTGCAGATGTGTTATCATTTTGTTTTCCAATCCAGATAATTTTCTCCATCAAACTTAGGGCTTTCTTTTCTGAAGTAAGACATGTGATCTACCTTAAGCTGTTAGGCTTCTTCTCCAAGGCACTTGGCTCTGATACCAATTGTTAGAATAGTCCCAAAGGATAACTGAGAGGGGTGGGGGGGGGTGAATCAGTTATTAGCAACTTTACTTCTTTAACTTTAGAATACAACAAAGTAAATGCTTAATTAGATAACACAGTACACAACACACAATTTGATTATGGGGAAACCAAATGGTAAAAACCATGGTGGGAATTAGCACCCACAATGAACTATACTTGTTTATATTAATCCCTGTTAGAAGATATCTCAACCCTGTTAGGAGTTGTACTTTACATTGCAATAAGTATAGTGACCTGGTTAAGGGTTGGACCCTGTTAGGAGTCTTTTACAAATAACCTTGTTAGGGGTGGTGGACTCACTGGCCAAAAGCTCACTGCTTGATGGTGAAGGCTACAACCTTCTGTATAATAGATATGCACTATATCTGATGATGAACTATAGAGTAGACCTGCTGTATTGATCAGTTCTAGTGTATTGCAATCTTTTACTTCTTCTTCACATAGACTCTTGATGAATGAACCAACTCTGATAATCTTCTCTGTACATCTTTCTTATCTTTTCGTATCATTCACACTTAGCGTGTCACCTTTGAATTTCTATAAGTATCTTCCTCTTAGTATGAGATCACTGAACCTGTAAGAAAAATCTTCATAACATCCTTGTCGGCTCTACTAAGCACGTAAGCATTATTACAATTGCGCAAGTAAAAACCAAATAGACGCGACGCTTCACTAAGTCAGCCTCACCAATTTAACTCTAACTTTGCAATCTTCTTGAAACACGTTTGGCACCTTTAGATTAATATCATCAACTCATAAATAATCATGAATATACAGACGCATATACATAAGATAGGTGCAACTCAAGAAACATGTGATATATGTCGACCCTAAATAGTTACACTTCCAGAACTGTAACTGCTAATAACAAAATTACATAACTTTAGTGAAACATCATATCTAGGTCTGCGTGTATGAACATAACATAATAAACATGTCAAAAACATGTATCTATCCATGCAAGTCTTCATATCATCATTTTGATAAGTACATACAGAATTACTACTGTGTAATATATGTTGTCATCAATGACAAACATACAATCAATCAACTGCTCATAATCAAATCTCCAACACCTAATTCACAATAATACCCCCAAAGTGACATATAGGACTAGGGGTGACCTATACTTGTAGGTATGGTATATTTAGGCCCCTACCATTATTTCCAATGGTTCTTTCACTCAAATGCAATCCATATGCCATGGTTGCTTCACAAACCCAAGACTATGCTTGTAGCCTTTTTTAGAAGGAAAAGTGCTCTCAAATGAGATTATTCCACATAACCCTATGAACTGGTTGGGGATTCAAACACCCTTTATGGCCTAGGAATTTGGACTTAAGCCCTAGAACTTGGAAAATGAGAAGAAGACAGGATGACACACCAAATTGCTTCAGCGATTAGCCCTAATTAGGCTTCCATTTACACTACAAGTGTCTTTTAGATGCATCCAATGCCCAAATTGATGATTGGGTCATGTGAGGTTGTACACAAAGGTCTCTTCCTTTGACTTAGGGTTTTTGATCAATCTTGAAACAAAATTTATGACTGTTGTCCTAATTTTGGATAGGTGCATACATAAGGATATACACCTAGGGCATCACTTCATCCCCATTTCCTTGCAACTTGAAGAACCCATCTTGCAAAATATTAAAGAAAAACATATAAGAAAACTTTCCACCAAGGGTTATTTAATTTCCATGGTGGAAAAGTGAAATACACTCAATTCTCTCCTAAACACTGATTTAGGGCCTACAAACCAGGTAGTGAGTTTGTAAAATTGCTAACTTTCAAACTAAGATTGACCAATGCATGAGACAAAAAGAAAATGAAAGAAGATTCACAACACTAAACCTTGGTGTTAGATTCTCATGTCCTTCTATCTATACCTGACCATACACAATGATTGTTTCTAAGGAAATGCAAGAAAATGGTTATTTTAATGATTTCAAAATGCCCAGTTACATCATCAGCCTACTACCCACCTGAAAGGGATATTGTAGGAACTCCCAATGGTTACATGAAAATTTTTAACCGAATTGACTGTTTGGGAGTTGGGTTTCAAAAAGTTGTTAAGTTTGCTCAAAAGTTGCTTGACAACTTTTGAGCAGCTTTTACATTTTTTGCAATTTTGCAAATCTAGTGACCAAACTTGGTCATGATGTTATTTTTGTGATCCCTAGTGGATCCAAACATGAAAAACCTATAAAAAAACTATTCCTAGGGCTTTGGATCATTAATGACCTATAGTTGACCAAGGGCTCATAATGTGCCAAACTTGGAACTATGGCCTTACATGGTGATCCAAAGATTAACCCAAAGTCTTAACATCACTAAAGGCCTCTTAAGACCTTGAGGGAATCCCTAGGTTCCATAGGAAAACTTGGTTCATTTGGGGTGCTTGTGCACCATACTCCCCTTGAGATTTGAACTCAAGTTCCCACTTGAGGATAGCTAGTCAACAATGGTTCCATGTTGTTGGATCTGGTCCTCTGTCATCCAGGTAGCATCTATTGGAGGGAGTCCTTTCCATTTCAATAAGTACTACAAGTACTTATTCTTTCTTTTCTTCTTTAATAATTTGGTTTCAAAAATGGTGTCTAACTCCATTTTCTTTCTTGGTGGGAGATTTGTCATATATTCTCCATCATCTTCAACTTGTGATCCTTGGAAATTTACAATGTTTGCAACACACTTGTAAGGAGTGAGGTCTACAATATTAAAAATATGAGAAATCAGTAAAGTAGGGGGCAAAGAAATATCATATGCATTTTCACCCATCTTGGTGAGGATTGTGGAAGGTCCAATCTTTTTCATGTGCATCTTTGAGTATCTGCCTTTAGGGAGTCTCTTCTTCCTTAGATATGCCCATACCTTATCTCCAACTTTGAAATGAACTTCTCTTCTCCTCTTGTCTACTTGTGCTTTGTATTTCATAGTTGACTGTTGTAGTGCCTCCTTCACTTTTGTCTGCACTTTAGAGATGAGTTTTGATAGTTCCTCTCCTTGTGCACTAACTCTGAAATCAGATGGTAACATACTAAATCCAATGGACCTTTAGGATGAATTCCATATACTGTTTGGAATGGCGTCTTTCTAGTGGATCTATTCATGGATTCATTGAATGCAAATTCTGCCTGTGGTAGGATCATGTCCCAACTTTGTGTGTACTGTTTGGTTAGGCATCTTAAGAGATTTCCAAGGGATTTGTTTACCACCTCCATTTTCCCATCTGTTTGTGGGTGGTATGGTGAGCTATAAGTCAGATTTGTACCCAATTTCTTGAAGAGTGTCCTCTAAAAGTGACCCTTAAATTTGACATTTCTATCAGACACTATTGTTTGTGGTAGGACATGTATCCTAACCACTTCCTTAAAGAATAGATGTGTTATATGGGAAGCATCATTTGTGCTCTTACAAGGGACAAAGTGCACCTGTCCACAATCACAAAAAAAACCATCATAACTCTACTTTGTTCTTGGCAAACCCATGACAAAGTCCATTGAAATTGATTCCCATGGCCTAGAGGGGATTGGTAGGGGTTGGTACAATCCTTGGTTAGTGGATACACCCTTTTCTTGCTAGAAAATAGTACAAGATTCAAAAAAATTCTTGACTTCATTCCCCATCTTTGGCAAAAAATAACTTCTTTTCACTAATTCAGTGGTCTTATCTATCCCAAAATGTCCTCCTAAGCCACCACAATGTTTCTCTTTGATGATATTTGTTCTCATGGAACATTTAGGAATGCATAATTGGGCTCCTTTAAACAAGAGTCCATTCTGAATCAGAAAATCAGAAAACTCAATATGGTATTTACCAACCATTTGTGTGCATACCTCAAAAACTTCTGCAAATTTTGGGTCATCAGCATATAGGTGTCTTAAGGAATCAATCCCTACACTCTGAAGTTGTATTTCTTCAACCAATGTGACCCTTCTACTTAGAGCATCAACCACTTTGTTTGCCACACCCTTTTCATGCTTTATGTTGAAGGTATATGCCTGCAACTACTCCATCCATTTGATGTGTTTGAGTCCAAGCTTCTCCTGGCTATTTAGAAAACTTAATGCATGGTTGTCAGTATAAACAATGAATTCTGTAGGGAGTAAGTAATGTCTCCACTTTTTCACGGCTTGAACCATTGCATAAAGTTATAAATCATAAGTAGAATACCTCTTCTTGGCATCATTCAATTTTTATGAGAAAAATTCTATAGCCTTACCTTCTTGGCTCAAGACTGCACCTATGGACAAGTTGCTTGCATCAGTTTCAACAGTGAATACCTTGTTGGAGATTTGTTTCTGTGCAGTTGATTGATTGTATGTTTGTCATTAATGATAACATATAATATACAACAGTGATTTTTCATGTACTTATTAGAATGATGATATCAAGCCTTGCATGGATATATTCAGGTTGTAGACATGTTTAGTATGTTATTTTCATACACGTAGACTCAGATATGAAGTTTCAGTTGTCTTGTGTAGTTATGTTATTGGCAATTACAGTTCCAGAAGAGTATCTGTTCAGAGCTGACGTATTTAACATGTTTCTTGAGTTGCGCCTATCTTTAGGATATGCGTGTGTATATTCATGATTATTTATGAGTTAACTATGTTTGGTTAAATGCACCTATCATGTAACATTAGGATTGTGCTATTTTAGATGACTTGGTGAAGCTGACTTAGTGAAGCGTCGCGTCTGTTCAGTTTGTGTTGCGTAGACTTAATATTGTTTGCATGCTTGGTTAAGCTAACAAAGATGTTGTTGAAGTGTTTCTCAGAGCTTTCATGACCCTCTACTTTGAGGAAGATACTTATAGCAAGTCATTTGTGATACACTAATTGTGAATGATAAGAACAAAGACAAAAAAAGTACAGAGCAGAATATCAAAGTTGTTTCATTCATCAAGGATCTATGTGAATAAGTAGTTGAAGATTACAATACATTGGAACTGATCTAGACAATAGGTATACTCTATAGTTCATCATCAGATATAGTGTATATCTGTTCTACAGAAGGTTGTAGCCTTCACCATTGAAGCAGTGAGCTTTTGCACAGTGAGTATTTAGAAGACATGTTTGAAGTGGACATTCAAGCAAAGAATGGAAACAGGAAGACATGGAAAAAAAAATACAACAGTCTTGAGATGTTACCCAAAGAGAACATTAGAGCCTACAATCAGAGGATAAATGGAGTAGTTTCTAGAATCAGAAACAATGGTGGAGAAATATCAGAAGAAGATATAATGGACAAACTGTTGACTACTCTAACATTAAACTATGAAAACAAGATCAGTATTCTAGAGGCAACTATGCAATTCTCACAAGACTTCAAGAGAGAGACTTTGATCATTAAAATCTCTGCATTTGAGATATCAAGATTGAAGACTGAACCTAAAAGTGAAACAACTTTCAAAGCATCAGTCCATGGTAAGAAAATTCACATCTCTAGCAATAACGAGAAAGAAGATGTTGATGAAGAACTGTAAGAAATCATAGCTATGATTGCTAAAAGAGAAAATAAAGGCAAAGGGAAATATGAAGGACAACTTCCATTCAAATGTTTTTCATGCAACAAGATTGGTCACTTTGCATCTAAGTGTCCCACAAGAGTCAAGAAGTTCAGATCTGATTACAAACCTAAATATAAGAAGGAATGTTACCATGTTGAAGAAGGTGTAACTGATGAAGATTCAGGAGAGGATGAAATTGGATTCATTTCCCTTAGAGACATGGAAAAGTTGCTTGAGGAAATGGACATTGCAGATGAAAATAAAGAACAAGAGTTAGCCCTAATTTCCAAAGCAGACATCAGAACTGATTGGATCATTAACAGAGTTTGTTCTCACCACATGACAGGTGATAAAGATAGATTTTTTCATCTAGAAAAATACAAAGGTGGTATGGTTAGATTTGGAGATAACACTCCCAAACCTATCATAGGCAGAGGATCCATCACCCTGGATGGAAAGAATAAGACAGATGATGTTTTACATGTTGATGGACTACATCAAAATCTATTGAGTGTTGGACAACTACTTGACAAAGGTTATCATTTAGAGTTCAAAGACAACAAGTGCATCATTAAAAACAAGGATGGAGACATGATTGCATCAGGCTCCAAAACAAAAGGTAATGTTTTTCAGCTCAATTCAAATGTAAGTTTTTTTGTTGCAAAAGTGGATGACAGTTGGTTGTGGCACAAGAGACTTTTTCATATCAACTTTGATAATATAGTTAAGATAAGTAATGTCAAAGAAGTTAGAGATCTTCCTACTATTGCAAGACCAGTAGACACAATATGCAGGGAATGTGTTATGGGAAAGCATGTAAGAAGTTCTTTCAGAAGCAAGTAGAACTTAGCTGAAAACAAATTGGACCTAGTGCATATTGATTTATGTGGTCCTACTCAAACAAGATCATACTACAAAGAAAGGTATTTCATTTTGTTTGTTGATGATTTTTCAAGGATGGTGTGGGTTGCGTTCTTAAAAGAGAAGTCTGAAGCCTTTGAGAAGTTCAAAATATTCAAAGCTAAGTTTGAGAATGAATCTAGATTAAAACTGAAATGTCTGAGATCAGATAGAGGAGGAGAGTTCACCTCTAATCAATTTTATGACTACTGTGAAGAACATGGAATCAAAAGACATTTGAGTGCTCCCAGAACCCCACAGTAGAATGGGATAGTAGAGAGAAGGAACAAGATCATACTTGATACAACACACACTATGATGATTAAAGGAAAATTTGCGCACACCTATTGGAGAGATGTAGTCAATAAGCAGTCTATACTATCAACAGAACACAACTAAGGCCAGGCATGGACAAAACACCTTATGAACTTTGGTTTGGTAATGTACCTATAGTGAAATATTTTAGAATCTTTGGCAGCAAGTGCTACATCAAGAGGGATGATGGTGTTGGTAAGTTTGATGCAAGAAGTGATGAAGATATTTTCCTTGGTTACTCTACTAAAAGCAAAGCATATAGATGTTTCAACTTAAGACTAAAGAAGATAATTAAAAGTACTCATGTAAAGACTGATGAAAAGTTCATGGTCCAAGAAAGGTACTATGAATATGCACCTATGATTGAAGACGAACCCAGGCCTAGTAGTAAAGATACTATTATTGAAGAAATGTTTGATTGCATTGATGTTTCATGTAATGACCCTGAATCAAGTAGAGAAGAATCACAGATTATAGAAGAAGAAGTAACACCTAAGGTTCCAAAATTCACATCTAGATACCACTCTAAAGATGATATCATTGGAGATCAGAGCCGCAATTTTTTGACTAGATCAAAAGCAAAAAGTCTAACAATGGATGAAGAGGTATGTTTACTTTCACAGATTGAACCTTTAAGTGTTGAAGATGCTTGTAATGATTCTGATTGGAAGAATGCAATGAAAGAAGAATTAGATCATATAATTAAGAATGAGACATGGGAATTGGTTCCTAGACCTAGTGACAAAAATGTGATTGGAACAAAGTGGATCTTTAGAAACAAGATGAATGAAGAAGGTATAGTAGTAAGAAACAAAGAAAGATTGGTATGTAAAGGATATGCACAAAGAGAAGGAATATAATACACTGATACATTTTCCCCTGTGAGTAGACTGGAAGCCATTAAATTGTTCTTGGCCTATGCAACATTCAAAGACTTTAAAGTTTATCAAATGGATGTAAATTCAGCTATCCTGAATGGTGACTTAAAGGAAGAAGTCTACATAGAACAACCTAAAGGATTTAATCTTTCAGATAAACCAGACATGGTATACAGATTTAAGAAAGCACTCTATGGTCTTAAATAAGCCCCAAGAGCTTGGTATGAGAGACTTGATGGTTATATTACCAAGATCAGATTCAAGAAAGGTGTAGCAGATTGTAACCTATTCACAAGAGAGACACCAGATGGATTATTACTAGTTGCCATATATGTTGATGACATTATCTTTGGAGGTAATGACAAGCTTAGTGCAACATTTGCTAAAGAAATGCAGAATGAATTCGAAATGAGCATGATTGGTCCTATAAAATACTTTTTGGGACTAAATGTAAAGTAGACAAATAAAGGTATATTCATTAATCAGTCAAAATATGTGAAGGAAATATTGAAGACCTTCAAGATGGAAGATTGTAAGCCAGTATGCACTCCTATGATAATAGGAAGAAAGCTCTCAAAAGATGATGATTCCATAGCAGTTGATAAGACATTGTACAATTCTATGATTGGAAAACTCATTTATCTAACTCAATCTAGACTTGACATATCTAATGTAGTTGGAATTGTTGGAAGATTTGTAACTGAACCAAGCAGAATCACCTAATGGCAATCAAGAGGATATTCAGATATCTAAAGGGAACTATAAACTATGGTTTATGGTATCCTAAATCAAAAAATGTACAACTTCATTTGTATATAGATGCAGATTGGGTAGGTTGTATTGATGATAGGAAGAGTACTTTAGGAGGAGCAATATTTCTTGGAAATAGGTTGGTTTCTTGGATAAGAAAGAAGAAAAATTGTATTTCTTAGTCAACATCAGAAGCTGAATATGTTGTAGCAGCACTGAATTATTCAACTATGGTTTGGATCAAGTAGATGGTTAAAGACTTTGGTATTTAGGTTGATTATCCGATTGTTATCCACTGTGATAACACTAGCACTATTAACATGTCTAAGAACCCTATGATGCACACAAATAAAAAACACATAGAGATCAAGTACCATTTTCTAAGAGAAAAGGTTGGAGACAAATAAGTGAAATTGGACTATGTGAGCACCAAAGAACAGTTGGTAGATATTTTCACAAAACCTTTATCAAAAGATACTTTTGAGTATCTCACAGAGAAGTTGGGAGTAATTCCCTCTCCTAAATTTTATTAGAGAATATAGGAAGAACATCAATCCTTTGTGACTGATAAATGGTTGACTACTCTACTTCTGGAGTAGTACTTGTGCCTAATGGTTTATGGAACCCTTTGCCATTGATTTCAAAGGGGGAGTATGTACTAAGGGGGAGCATATACTCTGGGGGAGTATATATATGGAGCAGAAACATAGTCAGAGGTACTGTAGCAGTATAGAGAAATATTTGATGAGGATATTGAGAAGATTGTAAAAGAAAGAAGACACCATGTGATGAATATGTTTTAATATCATATGTTTCCATCAATGTCAAAGGGGAAGATTTTTGGAGATTTGTTTCTGTGCAGTTGATTGATTGTATGTTTGTCATTGATGACAACATATAATATACAATAGTGATTCTTCATGTATTTATCAGAATGATGATATCAATCCTTGCATGGATATATTTAGGTTGTAGACATGTTTAGTATGTTATGTTCATACACGCAGACTCAAATATGAAGTTTCAGTTGTGTTGTGTAATTTTGTTATTGGCAGTTACAGTTCTGGAAGAGTATCTGTTCAGAGCCAACATATTTAACGTGTTTCTTGAGTTGCACCTATCTTCAGGATATGTGTGTGTATATTCATGATTATTTATGAGTTAACTATGTTTTGTTAAATGTTCCTATCATGTAACAATAGGATCATTCTATTTGAGATGACTTGGTGAAGCCGACTTAGTGAAGTGGCGCATCTTTTTAGTTTGTGTTGCACAAACTTAATATTGTTTGCGTGCTTAGTTAAGCCAACAAAGATGTTGAAGTATTTATAAGAGCCGTCATGACCCTCTACTTTGAGGAAGATACTTATAGCAAGTCATTTGTGATACGCTAAGTGTGAATGATAAGAACAGAGATAGAAAAAGTATAGAGAAGAATATCAGAGTTGTTTCATTCATCAAGGATCTATGTGAATAAGCAATTGAAGATTACAATACATTGGAACTGATCAAGACAACAAGTCTACTCTACAGTTCATCATCAGATATAGTGTATATCTGTTCTATAGAAGGTTGTAGCCTTCACCATTGAAGTAGTGAGCTTTTGGACAGTGAGTCCTCACCCCTAACAGGGTTATTTGTAAAAGACTCTTAACAGGGTTAGACCCTTAATCAGGTCACTATACTTATTGCATTGTAAACTAAAAATCCTAATAGGGTTGAAATATCTTCTAACAGGGATTACTATAAACAAGTATAGTTCATTGTGGGTACTAATTCCCATCGGGGTTTTTACCATTTGGTTTCCCCATAACCAAATTGAAGTGTTTTCTATTGTGTTATCTGAATGTGTATTTACTTTATTGTATTTTGGAGTTAATAAAGGAAAATAATTCAATTGGCTGATAACTGATTCACCCCCCCCCTCTGTTATCCTTTGGGACTATTCTAACATACCTTTATGAAGTCAGGGAGTACCAAGATTGGGTATTGTTCCACTCTATTCTTGAGATATTGGAAAGCATATGATGCTTCCTTAGTCCACTCAAATCTATTCTTCTTTCCACCTTTTATTGTGTCCAACATAGGAGCACACACATGGCTATAGTTCTTAATAAAATTTCTATAAAAAGTTGCTAAACCATGAAAACTTCTAACATCACCTTGGTTCTTTGGTGGAGGCCAATTGAATATTACTGCAACCTTCTCTGGATCCATTTTGAGAGTTCCTTGGGAGATGAAAAAACCTAAGAAGACAAGTTCCTTCTTTATGAACATACAATTTTCCAAGTTAATCACTAACTTGTGCTGATGGAGTCTCTTCAAAACTTACTCCACATGTTCAAGGTGTTCCTCTCTGCTATGACTGAAAATTAGAATTTCATCCAAATAGATGACCACAAACTTGCCAATAAAATCAATAAAAATCTCATTCATGAGCCTCATGAATGTAATAGGAGCATTTTTCAAGCCAAATAGCATAACAAGCCACTCAAACAATCCCTCAGTTGTTTTAAATTTTGTCTTCCACTCATCTCTTGGCTTAATTCTAATTTGATGGTAGCCTGATTTTAAATCAATCTTGGTAAAGTAACAAGCAGTGCTTAATTGGTCCAAAAGATCCTCCATTCTTGGAATTGGGAACTTGTATCTTATGGTTTTCTTGCTTAATGCTCTGCTGTCAGTACACAATCTCCACTTGCCATCCTTTTTGGGAACCAAAAATGATGGGACAACACATGGACTGTGAATCTTTTGGATAAGTCCCTTCTCTAACAGTTCATTTACCTACCTTGAAATCTCTACATGTTGGACTGGTGTCATCTTGTATGGAGCCTTATTAGGCAAGCAGGAGCTAGGTATCAAGTCAATTTGGTGACTAATATCTCATAAGGGAGGGAGGGTTGTGGGTAGGTCACTAGAAGTGACATCACTATATTTAGCAAGCAGTTTCTTCACTTCATCTGGTATAGGATCAACATTATCAGAACTTATACTATCTTTAGGCTTGGGTATTAGGAAAAAATCTTTAGTTTCAGATTCTTTCAAAACTTTTAACATTTCTTTCTCCCCCATGGCTATGATAGTTGGTTCTTTCTCAGTCTTTTTATCAGGCAGGGGCTTCATGGTGAATGTTTTCCCATCCTTGGTGATAGAGTAGGTATTTTTCCTACAATGGTGTGTGGCATCAACATCATACTGCCAAGGCCTGTCTAGAAGAATATGGGAGGCATCCATTAAAACAATATCACAAAGAACTTTATCTTTAAAATATGCTATTGAAAACTCTATCCATGCTTGTTCAGTGACTAAAGTTTGCTGACCCTTTGTTAGCCAAGACACATGGTAAGGAAAAGGACGAGGCTTGTTAGGAAGATTTAGTTTTTGAACCATTTTACAAGACACTAAATTCTCAGTTGAGCCAGAATCAATAAGTAAGTTACATACCTTCCCATTGCATTTGATCTTTGTCCTAAAGAGGTTCTTTCTTTGAGGAGGTTATTGGCTTTGTGGAACTTGGAGGAAGACTTGTATCATCATCAAACATTGTCCTTCCTCTGGTTCTAAGTCCCTTGTATTTTCCTCTTGCTTGTCCTCCTCAATGATTTGTGCTCTCCTTTCTCCTTGGTTGTTATTGTTCCTCTTCTCAGGGCATCTTCCTGCATGGTGTCCCAACTGATTGCAATAGTAACACCTTAGGGGTCCATTCCCTCTTCCAATTTTTTTCCTTCCACTATTGAAGGGTCTTCTCCCTCTATAGTTTCCTCTTGAGTTTGAATCATTGTTCTCTTTGTCTCCTTGTTTAGGGGTCCTCCTACTATTACCACTGTACTATCCTCTATTCCAAGAGGTTCTTCTCCCTCTGAAGTTCTTCCCACTATCATTACTCTTTCCCTTTCCAAACTCTTGTTTTCTCTTCCACTTTTCCTCTACCTTGAGTGCCATTTGATAGCACTTGTTCACTATGGTAGGGCAGTGTAGGCTAAGTTCCTCTTGAATGGATACTTTAAGCCCATTCATATACCTTGCTAACTTTTCCTCTTCATCTTCTACCACATTTGTCTTCATACATAACTTTAGGAACTCCTTGGTATATGATCCCACATCCATGTCCTTTTGCTTTAGGCTTTTCTTCTTCCTATGGAGTTGTACCCCATAGTCTTCAGGCACATAGGTCTCCTTGACCAATGCAATAATTCTATTCCATGAAGAGATCATACTCTTCCCATTCTTCACCCTCTCTATTTGGATGAAGTTCCACCAAGTTAGGGCTGATCCCTTCAACTTGGATCTTTCTATTTTCACTCTCTGCTTCTTAGGGATGTCCTCACACTCAAAGAAACTTGTCAAGGCTTCTATCCAATCCAAGGCCATGTCTGCATTCATCTTCACATTGAAAGTTGGAAAATCCAACTTCTCCTCCATGGTTCTTCTCCCCATGGACTTCAAGGAATCTATGAAGGGTCTCTGGTCTGCAAGAATGTCCACATCCTGATCAGGGTGTCTTTTTCTGACTCTCTCCCATCTTCATCACCAGAGGCAACTTCTTTACCCCTCTCTACCTTGTTCTCCAACTCTTGCAGTCTCCTTGTCAAGGCTGCATTTTCTTCCCTTTGTTCTCTCACCATATTTTATAACTCAATGTTTGTAACCCTTGAAGGGATATCCTCATCCTTAGGAGCAGACATAGCTTTGATACCACTTGATGCAAAGTGGGCAACTGGAAGCTTGTCAAATGTCTCAAATAGGGAAAAGTACCCTAGATCACCAACTTTCAAGGCCAAAATGCTTAACACTTATCACAAGTGTGGAAACAAAACTTGGTTAAGGCTATCACAACCCCAAAACCCCAAGGGAAACCTAATCACTAGGTTTCACCAATCCTTCAACACCAACTACCAAGGTTGGATTCACAAGCAAATGACCCTAATTCACAATAATACCTCCAAAGTGACATATAGGACTAGGGGTGACCTATACTTGTAGGTATGGTGTATTTATGCCCCTACCATTTAGTTCCAATGGTTCTTTCACTCAAATGAAATCCATATGCCATGGTTGCTTCACAAACCCAAGATTATGCTTGTAGCCTTTTTCAGAAGAAAAAGTGATCTCAAATGAGATTTTTCCACATAACCCTATGAACTGGTTGGGGATTTAGACACCCTTTATGGCCTAGGACTTTAGACTTAAGCCCTAGAACTTGGAAATGAGAAGAAGATAGGATGACACACCAAATTGCTTTAGCGGTTAACCCTAATTAGGCCTCCATTTACACTACAAGTGTCTTTTAGATGCATCCAATGCACAAATTGATGATTGGGTCATGTGAGGGTGTACACAAAGGTCTCTTCCTCTGGCTTAGGGTTTCTGATCAATCCCCAAACAAAAGTTATGAATGCTGCCCTGATTTTGGATAGGTGCATACATAAGGATATACACCTAGGGCATCACTTCATCTCCATTTCCCTGAAACTTGAAGAGCCCATCTTGTAGAATCTTAAAGAACAACATATAAGAAAACTTTCCACCAAGGGTTATTGAATTCCCATGGTGGAAAAGTGAAATACACTCAATTCTCTCCTAAACCCTGATTTAGGGCCTACAAACCAGGCAGTGAGTTTGTAAAATTGATAACTTTCAAACTAAGATTGATCAATGCATGAGACTAAAATAAAATGAAAGATGATTCACAAAAATAAACCTTGGTGTCAGATTCTCATGTCCTTCTGTCCGTACCTGACCGTACACAATGATTGTTTCTCAGGAAATGCAAGAAAATGGTTATTTTATTGATTTCAAAATGCCCAGTTACATCGTCAGCCTACTACCCACCTGAAAGGTCTATTGTAGGCACTCCCAATGGTTACATGACAATTTTGAACCGAATTGACCATTTGGGAGTTGGTTTTCAAAAGTTGTTATGTTTGCTCAAAAGTTGCTTGACAACTTTTGAGCACCTTTTACATTTTTTGCAATTTTGTAAATCTAGTGACGAAACTTGGTCATGATGTTATTTTTGTGATCCCTAGTGGATCCAAACATGAAAAACCTAAAAAAAAACTATTCCTAGGGTTTTGGATCATTAATTACCTATAGTTGACCAAGGGCTCATAATGTGCCAAACTTGGAACTATGGACTTACAAGGTGATCCAGAGATTAACCCAAAGTCTTAACATCACTAAAGGCCTCTTAGGACCTTGAGGGAACCCTTAGGTTCCATATGAACACTTGGTTCATTTGGGGTGCTCCTGCACCAGCTACTCAAGTTCATATGAAAAGTGTGTCTGATCCAACGAACTTGGTATCTTTATTGTGTAGAAAATATGGAGTGGTACAAATCAATTGTGTAAGTGAAACTTTATTATGCTGTGTGAGGGAAAAGGTAGACATAGAAATGAGAAGTTACTGTAACCATGAGGTGCCAAGTGTCCCAATCCAAAACTCAAGGTTGAGGAAAAGGCATTAGTGAAGAATAGGAATAACTTATTATGCATGGAGAAGCAAGCAAACATGGTAATGCGAAAAAATCCATAAAGCATGGTAGGGATGAAAGATTTGTTATGATATGGATAAGAGGTGGATATGAGGGGATCAAGTAGAATCTGAAGGAAGGAGGAGTGAGTTCTTCACACATGGCATTGATTACCTATTTTTCACCATGATGCTTGCCCAAGGTGCCACAAGAAGTGGTTTTCACCATAGGATGAAGATTTTATTGCATTTTTTTTACTGAACTTTTTATGATTTTTTAAATTTTTTTTTAAGGATTTTTAATGATTTTTTGTATTTTTTTAAGACTTTAAAGGGATTCTTTGAGGTGATCAGTCAAAAAAGTTGCAAAGGTGTACACTATTCATTGTATCACTTAGTGGGTCAACCTATGGACTATCCAACTGATATACTCTTGGTCTGTACATGGTAGTAATAATATATGGATCAAGCCAATTTAGTTCAAACTTACCCTTTTTCTCATGGTCTTGCTAGTTATCAGGATTCTATTTGAGGACAAGATCACCAATATCAAATGTTCATGGCTTGACCCTTCTATTGTAACTAAAACACATGCATTCTTGGCAGGCTTTAATATGGTTGAATACATTACTTCTCATCTAGAAACTTGATCTCATGCAAGTGGGAGATGATATAATATTTGTTATTAATGATATTACATAAATACACCCTCAAGGAAGGTATCTCAACCTCAATGTGAAGGATGGATTCAAAATAGTAGATAAGGGCATATGGTGTGGAAAATGTGGGAGTGTGGCACTAGTACGGTAAGCACACAAGGAAAGATTAAACTGAATGTACCAACCATGACTAAATTCATCGACCATCTTCTTAAGGATTTTTAGTATGGTTTTGTTAGAGACCTCATACCAGTCATTACCTTGGTGATAATGCGGTGAGGAAAAATGTTGCTAAATATGGAATTTCTCATAGAGATCACTGACATCATGATTTTTGAAAGCATACCATTATTTGTGAGAATGGAAAGGGGAACATCGTAGCATTATATGTTATATTTAAGGATAAATGTGGCTATTTTCTTTCTGGTGACATGAGTAATAGGTACAACTTTGACCCACTTTGTAAAATACTCAATAGTAGTAATGATGTACTTATGTCCATTAGAAGAAGATGGGTGAATTTTTCCCATGAGGGCACGTCCCCACTAATAAAAAGGCCAAGGTACAACAATCAGTTGTGACTCTTGTGTAGGTGCATTTATCAAGTCTCCATGAATTTGGAACTTCTTGCACTTTCTTAATAAAATGATAAGAATCTTTCTCCATAGTGGGCCAATAATACCCAGCACACAAGAGCTTCTTGGATAGGGTTGGGCCACTAAAGTGTACCCCACATATACCCTCATGCAATTCTTGTAAGGAAGTATCAAACTCACCATGTGGAATACATATAATTAAGGTGTCATCTATACCTCTTTGATACAAAGTATTAGTGATATTGGCATAGTGGGAGGCTTGGTAGATAAAGGTTTTTTGTGATTTCCTGGATAGGTTAGGTGGTAATATGTTGTCATTAAGGTAAGTGTAAATATAATGATACCAAGGGGGATATGGATTGGTAATAGAACCAACCAACTTGTATTTATATATTTGATGGGAAGAGACCAAGAGAGGTTCCACTAAAAACTCACAACAAGTAGCATCTATGTGCCATCCCCACAAGAGAAGCGATGGTCACCATAACATCAATAACTCTATTGTTATCTCTAAGCATATTCAAATTTTATCATAGTGAAATGCACTCTTAGTTGGTCTACCAATTCTGTGTAAGGGAGAAACTTGGTTTTATAATTATCATTCACTTGTCAGATCACTAACTGGGAGCCACCAAGAACTTGCAATTCAATGATCTTTCATTTCATTTCCATTTGGAGTCCAATAACAAGTGCCTCATATTATGTAATATTGTTGGTTTATGGAAACTATAGCTTTAATTATTTTGGTATACAATCCCCTTGGGGTGTCACAAAGAGGATTCCATCACTTGATCCGTTCTACATATAAGAACCATGAAAATATAAAGTCCATAAGTGTGACTATGTTGATAATATAGTAGTGAACAACTAAGGGGAGGAGTGAATTAGTTGTTACCAAAAATTTAAACTTCAATCCCTTAGTCCTTAAAACCATTTTCAAAATAAATACCCTGAATTTTGATATGATTAATTGAATAGAAAATAAGCATGCATCCACAAATCAGAATCACATCCACACAACTTGACACAAAATTTTTATCGTGGAAATCCTATTATGGGAAAAACCATGGTGGGGATGCTTACCCACAATAAGTAATAACCTTGTTAGAAGTATAAACTTATTAAAATATATGAGAAATGCAGATGCATTTAAGATCACTACCTAGATCTAACTTCTCAAATGAAAATCCTTGGGCTACAACCCCAAGGAAGGTTCATCACCTTACAATCCGATTACTACAATGATCTATATTTTTCTGAATTGTGTAAATGGCATCTACCTTATGTTTGATGCAACTCCAATATATAATAATGGGGATCTTTGTTCAACCCCTTCTTGAAACACTTCTGATCACCACTGAATTAGGATCTTCCTTTGCTGACACCTCTAGCATTCACATCCATGATCTGTACCTTGAATTTTTACGTAATTCATCTTATAAGGTCATCAAAATCTAGTTCACCATCACTTCAAATCAACGCGCTAAATCTCTTGATTCAAATCTATTGACTATACAATCATATCCACGACCTATATCAACCACCTTGAGATCATAACTCACCCAAATTTCATGATTTAGCACTTGCACAATAAGATTTTCTAACTATGTCAACCAAGAACATGAATAATAATAAAAATATTATTATTGATAAAAAAATCCACCAATCTAATCCTTCTAATCCATGTGTATCTCCAAATTATCAAGCACATATTTCAAGAACATCCTATAGCATCATGATAAACACTCAAATCCACCCCATCCATTAGATTTTCTAGCTCTTTTTCACTAAACCTGAAAAACACCGTCAACAAGTCTTTGAAATAATATGATTATGCCTAGCAGAACTCTGAAGTACAAACCCTCTGAGTTGAAGACACCTAAGTATGTACCCAACACACTCCTACTTTTTCTCCCATAAATTCTAACTTGATTGTGCACATTGAACGTCTTTCTATCTTCCTATCAACACTATTTTTAACCTAGTCTACCAGTCACCAATTCTGACCTTGGATCATGCCTAAATCTTCATGATATCCTCTAAAACTTGGAGTGAACTAAGTAATAACCTTCTTCAACAATATACCATGTGTGCAACTTCATATTTTCAATTTTTGATTCTCACCATACCTCTGAACATCTTTTTCCACTGGCTAACTTACAATAGTTAAGTTAGCAACAAACAAATAGATCTTCTAATCAATTCCTATGGTTCTTCTGATATGTTGACATCAATGAAAACACATCCAATTAATATGATATTCCAACAATCTCTGCCTTTGGCATTGATGGAAATATGTGATGTAAAAAATAAGTAATACAATAAAAAACCAACAATCTCACTCCTAGAAAGATAATCAACAACACTACCAACAATATCCATAGTTATCTTTTAGAGTTTCTCTAACTCATCTTCCTCAATAATATTCTCCCCCTAGAAATACACCCTCCTTTGTTCCAATATGATTACATACTTTTCTCTCTACCAATTTATCCCTCTTATATACACACCACACTTCTTGGCCAACTTCTTTCTTATGTGCAAGTATACATAAACTTGCTTCTCTCATCGGATTAGTTTCCTTCTCATCTTCTCCTATGATATTTTATTTCTTGTCTTCCACATCTTTCTCTATTACATATGTTCTTCTCTTTTTCACTTACTCTTCATACTTGATTTTTTTTCAAATCTACTTCTCTCCCCCTTTGACGTCAATGAAAAAGTTGTATCAATTTGTCTTATACAAATTTCTTTTTCATATCAATATCTTCTTCATTTTCCTTCTCTTTTCCTTCTACCTTGTCAAGATCATCATTCCTTATTATATACACACCTCTGATTTTCATCCAAATTTTGATCAAACATTGACAACTTAAATCACTACTTTCGACAGTTCCCCCTGACTCTCTACAAATACTGAACTTCAGATCTGATCAATCTCTTTACCATTCTTACTACTCAACCTCAGTACTAGCTTCCATACACCAATCCATCTTGAATAGTATCTCCACAAAGTCCTCTGGACTGATGCACTCTTCTGTATCTTCATTTTTTTTGGAAGAGAAAGTCCTCTTCTTGTGCTTCGATTCCTTGTCCTCTTTCACTTTTCCTTTTCCTCTTGCATTCCTTTGATCATGTTTGACTATGTTGTCTTCTTCTTTCTTCTATCTCTAACCATTCTTCCACATGTTCTTTCTTTCTCCCTTAGTAACACCTTTGTTCACCTTCTAGCCTTTACAATTCTTAGTAGCAAGTTTAGACAAGTTCCATCTGATTTGTAGAATGATATTTTGTCCATCCTTTTCTTTCTTTTTTGTAGTGCATTGACTAGAAATGTGACCACATTTCTTGCATGAAAAATACCTAACCTTTTCCCTTTTAATAGTGTCAATATTCTTCCTCACTCTACTACACATACTTGGATCATGATCATCCCTTTTTCAATTAAATATAGATCCTGTTTTCTACAATCAACTTCTTTGTGTCCAAACTCATTGCAAAAAAGGCTCTTACCTTCAAGCCTTTGGTCTTTAGAATCCTTTTCAAAGTTCATCCTCTTGGTTCTCTTCTTTTTCTTCTTCTTTGATTTATAATTGTTTTGGTTGGATTTAGAGCATTCTCCTTTCTCTTATCCAATACCATTGTTTTTATTGATCTTTTCTAAATTAGCAGTCCTTCAAGCTTGGCTGAATAGATCTTTAGCTTCTCCTTATACTCATTTGCAATTCCAAGCTCTTCTTCCATGGATCTAACCCAATGATCACCCATGCAATCTTTGCATACTTCTTTTGCCTCAATCTCAAAAATCAAGCAAATCTAATATTCCACGATTCTCCTCTTGTTCTCCTGATGCTCTGTCTTGGAATTTCCTTCAACTGATTCCAGAATTCCACGATTCAAAAATTGTGTGTCATCAAGATTTTTTTGATTATGAATCTTATCATGAATTGAAAATTCTTCTTCCTTCATTTCTTTATCCTTGCTATATTTTATTTCTTCTTGAATTCCTGATCTCACTGAGATGTTCTGAATTTGATCCACAACAAGAGTTTATATTCCAATACTTTGTTCATCTAAGCTACTTTTTCAAGAACCAAACTAAATTTTACTACACTGATTAGTCAAGTAACTTTCATCAAAATGATTCAAATTATCATACCTTAATGTTCTTGCATTCACTTGTGACTCTTATGATGCTCCTTCTCCTTTGTATGTATCACCCTCTTCATCTATCTTCACCAAGACACTTTTTATCTGAATCTGATTTGGTTGTAGTAGTCCTTGATTTATGCTGACATCTTGTTCATCCTTGCACGATTTGGTCTTCCCTTCTTCAATTTTTTTAATCATATATTCTACTCTTTAATTATTCAGATGGAAGACATTTTTCTTTCTCTTAGCTCCTGATTCAATAAACCAAAATCATTGACAATTCTATATTTTTTATCCTTGAAGTATAATCCATATCCTTTGTCCATTGACTGTACAACACTTAGAATATTTTTCTTTAATCATTCCACATATATAACATCATTAATTCTATTCTTATTATCCAAGGAAATGGTACCTTTGCCTTTGATCTTTCTTCTAGTGCTATCACCCCATCTAACAATTATGCCATCATATTATTCATAATTCACAAACTTTCTTATGTCACTAGTCATATGATGTGAACATCCTCTATCTATCATCCAATCATCCTTCCTATCCAATTGAGTGATTAAGACTTTCTCTTCTTTAGTAGAATAACTTATAGGGTTTTCATGGATAATATCTTCAATATTACTATATGTAGAAACATTACTAGCAAAATTATTATTAGTATTATTCTTCTCAATAGAAAAATTATCATGAGCACCAGTCATAATATATTTAGAAGTATTTTTAATAGATGTATTAATCATAGAGATCTCACATTCTGATTTATCTCTCCTCTTGACACTACCACTTTTATACTTATTAGATTCCATAAATTTGTTCATATGACCAGTCATGTGATGTGATAAACCACTATTAATGATTCATTTATCCTCCTTGACATCCTGAGTGGTTAGGTCTTTTTCTTCACGTTGAATGACCTAGTTTCCATCCTTAATCATATTAATAGTAGTGACATTTGAAATGAGATCTTTGATAACATTAATGGCCAGAATGTTAGACATGACATTTTTTGACTTAGATTCATCCTCTTGAATTACAACAAACACAAGTTTATCTTCACTCTTGACATTATCAGATCCAACATCAGTGACTCCCTTATCATCAATAGCATAATAACACTTATTATGATCTTTAGACTTATCATACTTATGCTTAGGAAATCTCTTTGAACATCTAGAGGCATAATGTCTTATCTTCTTACACAAAAAGAATTTAAAAGGCATTTTCCATTTTACTTATCAGAACCTTTGATAATCTCTCGTTGCAACCAATTATTCCAACTCTTGATTCTCTTTCTCTTCTTTAATCTCTCTCATCTCCTTCTCAAATCTTAATACTCTTCTCTTATATCCTTCACCTTGACCTAATCTATGCATGTCTCATATTGATATTGTAGCCTTGAAATTGGATTTAAATTTGGGTAAATAATTATCAAGCTCACTCATTTCAAAAGCATAAAACTTTCCAACCAAATTATCTCTTGTTACAAAAAAAACAATTATGATTTCTTCAATAAAAACAAATTTTCTCTTGTATGCTGGAGAAAAAGATCTCAACACCTTTGAAACTATCTCTCCTTCATCCAATACACCACCATAACATATAATTCTACAAATTAATTCATTTATCTTTAACATGTCAGAATTGATGTTCTCATTCTTAGACATTCTCAAGGATTCATACCTTCCTTTCAATCTTTATAACTTGGATTTCTTGACACATGCATCTCCTTCATGAATATTTTCTATCTTTTTGCATATCTCATGAGAAGTCTCCAACTCCATCACATTTGTGTACTCTATATTTGATAGAGCACTTACCAATGCTTCCTTTGCACTGATGTTATACTCAAATTGCTTTGTTTAATCTAGTGTATCGATAGATACATCTACAAGAGGATTGTAGGAGTTATTTGTGATGGTCAAGTAATCTTGTCTAATGCATCTAATATGAGTGACCATCCAAGGTTTCCATATAGGGTAGTTTGTGCCTTCAAAACTTGGACTGTCCTTCTTGTAAGCTTCCCTTAAGCCATTAGAATTCCTTCAAGGATCCAAGATCTGATACCAATTGTTGATAATATGGCAGTGAACAACTAAGAGTGGGGGGGGGGGTGAATTAGTTGTTCCCAAAACTTTAAAATTCAAGCCCTTAGTCCTTAAAACCCTTTTGAACATAAATACCCTGAATTTTGATCTGATTACTTGAAAATAAAATAATCATGCATCCACAAATAAGAATCACATCCACACAACTCGACACAAGATTTTTATCATGGAAACCCTGTTAGGGGATAAACCACGGTGGGTTTGTGTAATGCCCTGCTAGGGAACCTAAGAGATAGGGAACCTGAGAGAACAAGTCATCTAACTATTAAAGACACAAGTAATTTTTCCCCCATGAGATATGCATCATTTCTAATACATAAATAAACACTTCTTTACAAAACTCAAATGCAAGATTACTAACCAACCTAAGTCCTCACAAGTTCACTAACATTGCTACTAAAGCAACATCCTCAAACTATTTTCATCCATAAATATAAATATTAAATCGTGATCTTTATTATTTGATGATCATTTTAATGTTCTTATCTTAGTTAAACATAAGTCAATCAACTATCATTATTTGAATTATCCACTCAAGCCATTACTTCAAAACTAATCATTGAATTCATAACCTCTACTAGTCTATGCTTTATATTAGTTTTATTTAAACATTAGGGTAGAGATAAACATTCATTAGGGTATGCATTATTTTATTACTCTAAACTCATTTTAAATTCATTAAGTAAACATAAACCAATCATTTGTCAATAAAATTTGAGTTAGTATCTTCATCCATCACATCATAACTACCCATTGATTACAATTCTTATTTCCACAAGTTATCATTTATAATACTTCCTTTGAACATTAAGTTAAAAGATGAGATTTTATTTCCTTTCTATCATTCACTTAGATACTTCATAGCATAACTATTCCTAGGTTCATTTTACTTTTAGTCATCAACATAAAGAGATACTTTAAAGAAATACCATTATTGAAACAACATCTCTTAAATGCTCTAAAATAATACATGTTCACTTTTCCCTTTTCTTTCCTCATAGAACTACCCTTTCCCTTTTACATTACTTTAAAATGGAATTACATCAAAATACATCATTATTCCATATACGTATGATTCCTTTACAATTACATGAATACATACACATCATTACATCTCAAAATCAAATAATATACTTAAATATAAAGTCTTCAGCAAATAATCTAGAAAGGGAGATGTACTAGGATGATCCATGAGACCATGAATAGTACCTCGATAAATATAACCACCCAACCACATGGAACCAAAAGGGCCCACTCCCCCGAGCTAGGAGATAGAAACCAAGGTCCACACAAGAGGTGACAACTAGGATATTCTTAAGGTGTTAGAACCCTTCCCAAAATAAAGCACAACAAGGTTATGAAAAACAATAATGCAAAAAGGACAAAAAAAATAAACAAAATAAAAGAGTAAGGGTTCTAGAGCACTAGCTAGGTGAGTGTCATCACATTTTCCTTCTTGTTGGGATCCACACTAGAAACCATGGAACCTTGGTCCCCTCTAACTAGGATATTCCACCCAAGCAGTTAACTCATGGTCCTGGTACTCCAACATGACATATGCAGACTTAAGAACATCTTTTATCTTTCTTAATGTGTTTATTCCCAATCCCCATTTCCAATTAAATCTATAAATGTTTCCACTTGCTTAAGGAACTCACTCATAGGATCCACCCAAGTGACCCCTTTGGGTCCTGGTCCCCTACCTTATAGGATCTCCTAGCGACCACTTTGGGTCTTGGAACCTATGGTGAGCCACTCACCTATAGAACCTAGTTTACCCTAATCAAAATGGTATCTAGGATTATTGTATAACAAAAAAAATCAAGGGATCCACAACATAGGTTTAGGAACCCTCCTGTGACTCCATGTCCAAATGATCATTCTAAACCTTAACCTTATCATAAGGGTTCTCAAATGCATAAGAAGGTATCCAAAATGCATAAATCAAGATATAAAAACCATATTCAGTGTAATAAAGGTCCAATTGAATAAAAAATAAGATCTAAAATGCCTCTAGTAAGCTACAAGCCTCTAACACTTGACAACTTCTAAAAACTGGTTTATTTCAAACAAAGGTTAAATGTCAAGAATAGTCATCAATGAACAATAATTCATAAATTCCACAAAAAATTTATGAAAATAATTTTGGTGATAATAATTAAAACATTATTACAGACTTTATATCAAATTTTTATGAATACCCAACGGTAGGAAAGAAAGTTATGGCTTATGTTATAAAATAGAAAACCCTAGTTAGGGTTAGGACCTGCCTTCACTAAAACAATTATAACTTTCACAAAACATAATAATAATACTCCAAACCAATGGAAAATTAAATATAAGACAAAGGAACATCGTTGATATCAAATTTATATTTTTACATAATTATACCAGCATGTACCATATAAATACATTTGATAGAAAAATTGGAACAATGAATATATACAAGAATAGTTTGATAATATGTCTATAATAGGGCATTAATTACACCATAAAAAGGAAAGTTGAGAGATACCCATTTGATATCTATTAATTTCCCTTTGATAAAATCAACCAAGAAAAACTATAGACTCAATTTAGATTATTTAAATTATAAATCACCAAAACTGGGTTGCTAAAAACCCTAGGAAAACACATGACAGTTTTCATAAAACAAAAGATCTCAAAATATTTAAATAAATATAGGAATGGAAAGTAAAGATATAATACATAATGAGAATATATAAATAGATCCATATTTTATCAGATAAATAATGCAACCAATACATTCAATCCATACCTTAAGTCCTACGGAGATTCAACCGAAGAAGGAGGAAGGAGAGAAAAATAGGAAGACATATACAAACTTGAGATGCATCATTCAAACCCTCTCCACTTTCAGAAATATCCATGGAAGAAAAAGAAAAAAATATAAAGAAACAAATCTCTCTCTAAAACCTTTAAACTCTCATATATACCTCTCTCCCCAAAAGCAAGGAAACTTATGAATCCTTAAATAATTATGCTCACAAACTCTCCTTCACATATCATAAGTTTTCCTCCAAAATCTCCATGAAAAGTACAACCAAGCTCTCCTCAAGGTTTTATCCAATCTCCCCCCTCAACATTAAAAGAGAATCCATATAAATAGATTTCCCAAAAGTAACCAACCCCCAACTAACTCTTAACTAAAGGGCATAAATAAATAACTCAATATAATTATAAACTCACAACTATATAGTACATAAATATAACTATAATTAATACTTTATAATCATTAATACACATATTTATTATTATCATAATATGTGTAATATAAGATATAAGTAATATGTAACCTATCCATATTATTAATAATTAGTAATTAAGAATATTAAACCTCACATTAAGTAATATATTTAATTATTAACAATAATATACTTTACCTTAGTCCCAAAATATACACTATAAAAAATATCCATAATCATGCAAATATAATCACATATAACTTATATATACATACATATACATATATGTGTGCACCCATATATATATATATATATATATATATATATATATATATATATATATATA
>MU220517.1:215366-230792 GCA_018584345.1 Thuja plicata | reverse complement strand
TAGCTCACAACATTAATATTGTTACGTATTTATACTTACTATAAGATATAAAACTCAGATATAATAAAATCGCATGCCTCAAATTAAATATAACCATCCAAAGAGGCCATAACACTCAACTAAAATACATATAGAAAACCACAAGGTCAACCATAGTCACTAAGGAAAGTCAAGCCAAACTCCTGACCAAACATGAAACTCTGAAACATAATATAGAAAATATTATCTGAGAATCATCCCAAGGAGGAGAAATAAATGAAAAGATCAAAAATATCATACAACCAAAAGAATGCAAGTGACCACAAGGAACTATCCACAATAATGGCCAATTGGATGGGGTGGATCTGGGTTATTTACCCCGATAGCCGAATGACAAAGTAGGAACCCCAATGTTTATGGATCAAATAATGGAAAAGGGAGGCTCATGTAGGGACCTTGGTACTATCTCCGTAATCAACTTTTGAGGATTTTAAAGGCACGCTCAAACCTGTGTAGTCAGGTGGAGTCAATGCCTAGTACCTGCAACCCTCCATCACCGAGATGAGAAAACACACACACACACCACACACACACACACACACACAAAAATAGAAGGATAATAAAAGAAAAGGAGCGAGAGTGTGACATAATATAGATCTCCCGTAGAAGTGAATAAGATTTCCTCCCCTTATCCTAAAGGAACATCAAACAAGATTCATACTAAAATATGATTCGTTTGTATTGTTAGCATGTAGATAATCATGACCATGTAAATTTACTAAAAGAACGTAAATCATCATCAGTCATAATGCATAATTGTCATGTAAGCATGATCAAAGATATAAGAAATATTTCTAAATCATTACCCATAAAGAATAATCTCATAATCAATTAAAGATACAATCAGGATAATGTATAAGCAAACCTAAAAGATAATGATCATGAACATATAAGAAGACATGAAGGAACATACCTAAAAAGATATATTATTTCTCAAACTAGAATGTGAAGTTATTATAGTTGGAATAAAATGGGTTATGCAAATACTTCAAGAAGGATCATAATCTTATCAAAACAAGCATACAAGTCCCTATAACACTCCCTAACTTCCAACACTCATATCAAGTACATGTTAGGGTTGAAGGGGAATTACAGGTTGCTTACCCATAATAAGTTGTATCGTCAGAAAATAGAAGCACTTCCATGGTAGACTAGTTTAGCCTTCTGAGTAAGTGGTTTGGGGTCATATCAAGAACCTTGAATGTGTTCCTAACTTTGACCTAGCTTTCCCCCTGTTCTACCTCTCTTTCCACTTCTTTCCATCCAGTTTTTGACATCCTGGATTGCAGATCTGAGGTCTTTGACCTCAGGGTCAGGGTCAACCTTTTGGGTCTATGTCAACCTTGACCTTGACCTAGGTCAAGGTTGACCTTGAACCTGACCTAGGTCAAGGTCAACCTCAACTTTGACCCAGGGTTCAAATCTTGAGGTCCCACAGTTTCTGGATGTCGGTCTTTGCAAAAAGTTATTTCCCGCTTCCGAGTCAGCTGTTTCAGGTTCCGAAGCAGTGATTCCTAAATTATATTTAACTTAGGTCCTCTCCTAGGGGTAAAGGCTCTAATTGGAATTTAACTTTCCTATGTCGGCCTCCTTAGAAGATTGTGCCCTAATTTCATATAAAAGGGAGCCTTTCTCCTCTCATTTTCTCTAAGTCCTCTATTGAAGCCTAAGCATCCTTGAGCAATTGAGAAACATCATCAAGTGAAGTTCAAGAAAGAAATCAAGCAATATTTGAAGCAAGGATTCATCCACCATCAAGCTTTCAAGCATTCAAAGAGATTCATGGGAGGCCATTCAAGGATTCAAGGCACATAGTGCCCTTTTGGTCATCTCTCCATCTGCCTTCTTCCAAGCCTCTTCCAATACAAGAACCCATTCAAGATTTGGTGTTGGAGATCTACAAGAAATTGATTGGAGACATCCTACATTCTAAATTCTAGACCCATTGGTGCATACATACTTGTGGATTCAAGTATTCAAATCCTCCACAAGGACTTTTACAAGCAAGGTGAATTTATGCATTTACTTTTTTTACTTCTGCAATTTCAATTACATATATTTGAGGTTAATTCCAAAACCAGGGTTTGACAAAGGCAAACCCCTCCCCCACAACTAAAAAACCTCTTTTTCTTGCAGGTATAGGTTCAGGATTAAAGATTTGAACCCAAATATGGATACCCTTTTTGGCTTTCTTTCAGGATCCATGAATAGATTTTCTGTCAAAGTTGTGCAGGTCAGGGTCGAGATTATTGGGTCAGGGGTGACATTTGTGGGTCAAGGTCGACCTTTTTCTCAAGATGGTGTCGGATCGGAAAAATATTTCTGGGTTTTGTTTGTCTATGCGTTCCAATTCCAGATCATACTTTAGATTTTCTAGAAATGGAGTACAAAGCCCAGAAAACAACATTCTTTGATCTGGAATACTTCACGTTTGGTTCTTCTTCTTATCCTTTTCAATTACTATAATCCATCATATCTATATTGTCAATTAACATAATTAAAGATCTCCGTCTTTGTTTTCATTTCCAAATGGTTGATTCACTTGTGCATTAATCCCTCTTTTGGGTTGATCAACTTGGATCTTTCATTTGTGCATTTGAGGAAAAAGGTGGAACATCTTATTTTCCTCTTAATACACATTTCAATACAAATTTTAATTAAATGTAAAGTAGGTTTAAGGGAATTAACATTAAAACACACATTCCCCTTTTTCACTCTCCACAAAAAAGTGAAGTGGAGGTGAACCCATTTTTCCACCTTCACATAAGTAAACACCTCGTTAGAAGTATAAAATTATTACAATATATGGGAAATGAACATGCATTTAGGCTCATTCCCTAGAGCTTATTGCTCAAATGAAAAACCTTGGTCTAATACCATGAGGAAGGCTCACTGCCTTACAATCCAATCACTACAATGATCTATATTTTTGAGAACTGTGTGAATGATATCTACCTTATGCCTGATATATATAGCACAATGGAGATCTCTGTTCAACCCCTTTGTTGAATTTTTTTTTATCACCACTAAATAATGATCTTCCTTTGCTAGTCACCTCTAACATCCACATCCATGATCTGCATCTTGAATTTTTCCCTAATTCATCATCTTATACCAATAACTAGGTTGACAAAAACTAATTCACCATCTCTTCAAATCAAAATATAAAATCTCTTCAAATCCATCTCTAATCATCAAATCATATCCATAACCTATATCAACCACCTCAAGATCATAACTCACCCATATTTAAGGATTTAGCACTTGCAGAACACAATTTTCCAACTAAGTCGACCAAGAACATGAGTAATATTAAAAATATTAATATTGACCAAAAACTCCACCAATCTGATCCTTTTCATCCATGTGTAATGAAAAATCATAAAGAAAATACTATAATAACATCCTATAGCATCATGATAAAAAATCAAACACTCGAATCCGCCCCATCCATTGGATTTGCCAGCTCTTTTTCACCGAACCTAAAAACACTATCAACAAGTCTCTAAGATAATAAGATTATGCCTTGCAGATGTTTGAAGTACAAACCCTTTGAGTTGAATTTACCTAGGTACATGTCCCCAACACACTTGTAGGATACCTCAATGAAATTATAAATTTATTGTCCACACCAAACCTCTTTCCGTCTTCCTATCAACACTATCTTTCACCAAGTCTACCAGTTACCAGCTATGACCTTGAATCATGCCTAAATCTTCATTATATCATCTGAAACTTGGAGTGAACTAAGTAATGACCTCCAACAATCTCCCATGTTCACAACTTCATATCTGTAATATCTAATTCTCAATAGACCTCTTAACATCCTATTCCATTGGGTAACTTACAATTGTTAAGTTAGCAGCAAACAAATAGATCTTTTGATTAATTCTTCTGGTTCCTCTAATATGTTGATATCAATGACAACACATCCAATTAAGCCAATATGCCAACATAATATTCCATGGTAAAAACTACTTAATCAGGTAACTCTATGATAAACAATGATATTCCATAATAGGGGCATTTTCTAGTTGATATTTAATGGATTTTCCCTTAATTTCCTTTCTTTCTACGTACTCAATGTCAAAGTCACTAAGTATCATCACCTATTTCTCTAGACATATTTTCAGCCCTAATTTACTCAAAATATATTAGAGAGGATCAATTTTGGCTATAAGCTTTATTTGGTGAGAAATAATATAATGACACATCTTTTGCGAAGAAAAAACTATGGCCAAACATGCTTGCTCAATGAGAGAATAATCTAGCTCATGTCCGAAAAGTATTCAACATATATAATAAATAGCGTGTTCCCTCCCTTCTGAATCATACTATGCTAAGAGTGCCCCCACTATTGATGTAGTGGTTGATATAGATAAAAGAAGAGGCTTTCCCTTTTGAGGTGGCACTAATACTAGTGGTGACATTAGGTATTCCTTGATTATTTTAAATGCTTGTTCATATTTTTCATCCCATTTGAAAGGTACATTTTTGTGTAACTGTTATACACTAAATTTTTCACCCTACCAAGCGCTTGAGCCTAGAAATATATTATAACATGGGAATCACTTCTAGGTTGTGGGACCTCTGGTAATAGAAGTGAAGCCTCCGGGTTCTAGGCTAGTTCCTCTTGGATAATCACCTAATCTACTCTTAAACATGAAAGTAAACTTGGAAGGAAAAGGGATAAAAGGATTACTTGAAAGGAAATGACTGAAAAGAAAATTATCCTACTAGGTGATACACCAAAGGTAACATGAATCATAACACAGTGACCAAACTAGCATGGAGATTCTCAGATCTAATAGAACACAATCTTCCTGAATAGCCTTACATAAGTATTTCACAGAGAGGTTTGAAATAGAAACAGGCTAATCAAGGAAAGAAAAGATTTCACAAATAATAAATTTCTCAAGGAAATAGACACAGACTGTGACCTTCAAGAAGACATTCACTCCAACAAATAGGCATAGGGATGAGATAAAATAACTAGGGATGAAGAAAATCCACAAGATTATCTAAATCAGATCACACACAATAGTGTACAAAGATGCTGAAAGAAAGAAAGGCTCGGGAAATCCAAGATTTCTGTAATATAAGCCATTGTATTAGATTAAGTAAGAGAAGTACAGAAAAAGGAAAAGCTTGAGGATAGAGAAGATGTCTCAGAAATCTTTTACATAATCTAGAATTCAATGAGAAGTTGCAACAAAGAAAAACTCGAGGGCAGAGAAAATGCCATAGAAAATATTACATCTTCTGAAAAACTACTCTTCTCTAAAAGCTTCTAAAACTACTTATATACATATACCCCTAGCACACAGGCTGAGGAGTTGATTCAATAAGCAATTAGGGTAGATTTAGGGTTCCAATAGATATTTCATAAATAATGACGAAACCCTAAAATAGTCAAGTCAACCCATTAATGCCTCCTAGAAATATCTCAAAAGAACAGAATTGGCCATGAATGCACCTCCCATTGTCATAAATTTGATCAGATAAATTGGCTCATCCCATCTTTCTTATCTGTAACCTGAAAGACCACGCCACTGCCACGGAGCCCTGAGAATCAGATTTGAATTTTTATATATTTGAATACAACAATCACAGGTGGCGTGGGTACTTTTATCAATGACTCAAAAGCATTTGATCTCTTGTTTAAAACCCAGTCGTTGATCCTTATCTCTATCTTCATTCTTTACTGTCTTTACCTTTAGCTCTTATTTTATCATGGACACAAGGCATCCTGGCATAATACCTTGATCATTAGATCTTGAGAACTTTGTCTTCAAGTCTTTATGCCATCCACTTGATCTTCTGAAACTTACTTGATCTTTATCTCTGGCTTTGACCTTTGACCTAACTCTACTTTAACTCATCTTTAACCCTGGTGTATGGAATCCTTCATGTCTCCAAGTCGCTGAGTCATTCCCATATCCCTGAGTTTATTATGAGATTCCAAAAGAGCCGCAAGATCAGAACCAAGATCTATGATCTACGCTTAATCTCCAGACAATTGAAGAATATTCCATTTCATTGCGAGATTATGAGACAACCATAGGATCAAAACATGATCGATGACTTAGATCATAACTTGACTCTCAATTTACTTAACTCTTATTTTTTTGGAGACTACATGACTAAATGTATCTCCAGGTCTCCTAGTATATGGCTTAACCATGGCTCCATTACGAGACTTAATGCTAATCGTTAGATTTGATCTTGATCTATGACCCTGATTAAATCATTGACTAACTATACACTAAACC
Source organism: Thuja plicata (assembly GCA_018584345.1). NCBI lineage: Eukaryota > Viridiplantae > Streptophyta > Pinopsida > Cupressales > Cupressaceae > Thuja > Thuja plicata. The sequence continues at coordinate 224,481 of MU220517.1, read as the reverse complement.
TGACTTCACCACCGTAACCATGATCCATCTGGAGATTCGGTGACTGAGGAAAACGCAAAGTCATGGAATAAAAAGATAACCCTGAGGTTTGTTCTAAGATCACACACCAGAAGAGAATAAACCAACCAGACTTAAACCTTGCATTTTTAATCAAAGATTACGAGATAAATTGAGTCTCTGAGTTGCGAAAGGATTTGAATAACTTTGGTTCCATTGTGAGACTTCCTGCACATCACACGATCTAGATTAGATCAACAATTAGCGTGAAATCTCTTGACCAAAACAACATATTCTTTTCCTTTATGAGATCACACAAGTAAGGAAAAACACGAAGTCGCTAGATAAAATGGAATATTATGTTCCCAAGAGATTAAAAAAGAAGATTAATGTGCACATGACTAAATAAGAACTTAAGTGGAATGGAAAAGGTAATGAAGAATTAGATCAAGTCACTAAGAACTAGGGTTTAACAAATTCCAAAAGGGTTTTCTTGCACTTAGGACTTCAGAACATGAGCTAGGGTAAAACCAGACTTAGCAAAAATGTAGAGAACAAGAAGAAGACCTAGAATCATGAACAAAAATGTACAAACTGGGATCAATCCTCATGGGAGCCTCATTTTTCTCCACTTGTAGCCAAATTACATAGGACATATAAAACCAGTGGCCTGTAGACATTCAATTGTGTATAGGAGTCTGCATCTGATCATATGAAAACTTTTGGTAAATAGGAGGACCAAAACTAGGAGGAGGAACAATGAACTAAAAATAGGGAAAAGGAGTGTACAAGAAGAAACAACTTACTGACTTTAGACAAGCACTTGGAGGAAAGTAAGGAAAAACTAACCTATCTAAAACTAACCAGTACAGAATACTGGTTAAAAAAAACCATTGTCTGGAATATTGAAATAAATACCCTTCCTCATTAAGATATCTTGCATTGGATGTATAAGGATAGCTAGTAAGACATGAGGCACAAAAAATTATGTCAGGAAATAATAAACTACCTCCTAAAAAATGGGATCAAACTTACTTACCTCAAATTGATCATATGAGGATGTCTTAGTAAACTCCTTCCGGGCCAAGTATCTGATGGGTTAGCCTCTTGAAAGTCTAAAAACAAAAGTCTTCTTGATGGCTTCTTCTGAATCTTCATGGTTGTCCTTCATTATGGATAGCCATGTGAACTCCTCTTCCATGGTCAGGGGATCATCATCTTCTGTTCAATAGGCTAAGAGATCTTCATAACTGTCAATTCCTTGAAGGTCTGGAATTGGTTCCAACTCATGTTCATTTATAAAATCTTTAGGAAGAGAGCAATCCAAGACTAGGCCTCTTTCAATAGGCACATAACTTTGAACCTTTTCCCCAAGGGACAAAGATTTCTCACATAATCTGTCACAAAAAATCTCTATGATGTTGAAAATATAATTTTCTTCAAGGTTTTTGTCCATGTTCTTTCCTTGGAAAATCTCTTCCATGACTGCAGGCTCATGAGTTAGCATATCCTTAGGATCAATTCCCTCTATCTTTCTCATCTTGCTCAACAAAACTAGGTATCTCATCAAATAAAGACATGACATCTTCCTCTTTATCAATCCCTTGTTGATGGTGATCCCTATGTCCTAAATGACTTTCAACCATAGGTAATGGCATGTCTTCTTCTTCATCAAAAAAAAGGGAAACTCATCAAATAAATCAACCAATAGCTTAGGTTGTGCATCAATCTCCAATTCTTCACCACATAAAGGCTCAATCACCACAAGTCCTTGCCATGATGCTTGACTAGTATTCTTGAAAGGACTTGGCATCTGACAGCTAGGAGGTAGAGTCCATGAAATTTTCCATGGAAGTTCATCATCTTGAGAGGCCAGAGGGGTCTCTTGGGATAAAAAAATGTCTTGAAAGAGCTTCCCCTTGTAGAGTGGTGGGATGAAACTTTTCAAGTATAGGTTCTTGGAAATAATTTTTTCCCTTAAAACTTGGGATGTGAATTCGAGAGTGTTCAGATGTAGACATGGAAGAAATACCTTTCTTGAAGCTTGGAAAATCAAAGACCCTATCTGTCATTTGTTTCTCCCTTGCAACTGAATCGGTCTCCATATAATCCCCAAGCTAGTGTTGACCACAAGGAGGCTGCAATTTCTGTTGCCCAAAAGTTATAAAGCTTGGAACCTTACATTCAAGAGACTTTTGTTCAATAGTTTGTTATCTCAATGTTGCTATTGTAGATGCAATTTGTTGATCAATATCTTCTTCCCATTGGTTCCTTTACTGCTCATCACCGAGAGTCTCTTCCACTTGGTTCAAAACTAACTCTTGCTCATAACTTTGAGCTTCTTGGCCTTGCTGGCCCTTGATTTGAGACAACTGTTTAGATAAGTCAAGAAACATTTCTTTGTCTTTTCACACTCCTCCTTCATTCCAACCAATTTTGAGCTCTGAGGCTGATTGAAAAAAAATTGATGTTGATCAGGCATGAAATAGTTTCCCTAGGACTGGTTACATTTCTGATTGTGCTACCAATCAGGCTGCGAAGGGGGGGAGGTGGGTGGTAAGCATGATGAGATAGCTTCTCTAGACTCTCTTTCTATTTCTTTTGTGCCCATGATGCTTCCCATTGGAGAGAAAGGTCATAAGCATGTGCAGTGGCATATTGATTAGGGGCATGTTGAACATATTGACAACCTACTATGGTATGATAGCTTGGACTGAAAATTGCCTTTGGATGATTTTCATATGGATGATACTTGGTCCATTGAACACTATTCTAATGATATGATGGTGAGTAACCTGGCTGTCCCTAATAACTTGACATGTCTACTCATGTAGTTGGCTGGAACTTTGAAAATGAAAGATTTGAAATATACCAGCCCTTGATCTTTTGAATATGAAAGATTTGATATATATCAGCACTTGATCTTTTGAAACCAATAGACCTTCCAGAGTCACCAGATATGAAAGAAAATGATCACTTCTAGGTCTGTGATATGTTATCATCATATCAGAGATAACACAGTCTTGAAAGATGAACTTCTTTTGTAGTCCCACTAGGTGTGCCAGAATTGTTATACATGCTAAATTTTGCAACCTGCCAAGCGCTTGAGCCTAGAAATATAGTATAACATGGGAATCACTTATAGGTTGTGGGACCTTTTCTAACTAAAGTGAAGCCTCTGGGTTTTAGGCCAGTTCCTCTTGGATAATCACCTAATCTGCTCTTGAACGTGAAAGTAAACTTGGAAGGAAAAGGGATAGAAGGATTACTTGAAAGGAAATCACTTAAAATAAAATTATCCAACTAGGTGATACATTGAAGGTAACATGAGTCATAACACAGTGACCAAACTATCATGAAGATTCTCAGATCTAATAGAACACGATCTTCTTGAATATGCTTGCATAAGTATTTCACAGAGAGGTCTAAAATGGAAATAGGCTATTCAAGGAAAGGAAATATTTCACAAATAATAACTTTCCCAAGGAAATAGACACAGACTGTGACTTGCAAGAAGACATTCAGTCCAATAGATAGGCACAAGGATGAGACAAAATAACCAGGGATGAAAAAAATCCACAAGATTATCTAAATAAGATCACACACAATAGTGCACAAAGATGCTGAAAGAAAGAAAGGCTTAGGAACTACAAGATTTATCTAATATAAGACAGTGTATTATATTCAGTAAGAGAAGTACAAACAAAGGAAAATCTTGAGGAGAGAGATGTCTCAGAAATATTTTACATAATCTAGAATTCAATTAGAAGTTGCAACAAATAAAAACTTGAGGGCAGATAAAATGCCACAAAAAATCTTATGTCTGTTGAAAAACTGCTCCGTTCTAAAAGCTTCTAAAACTACTTATATACATACTCCCCTAGCACACAGGCTCAAGAGTCAATTCATTAAGCAATTAAGGTAGATTTAGGGTTCCAATAAATATTTCCTAAACACTGAAAAAACTCTAAAATAGTCAAATCCACCCATTAATGCCTCCTAGAAATATCTTAAAAGATCAGATCTAGCCATGAATGCACCTCCCATCGTCATAAATGTGATCAGAGAAATTGAATCATCCCTTATTTTTTGTCTATAACCTAAAAGGCCACACCATCGCCATGGAGCCCTGAGAATCAGATTTGAATTTTTAAATATTTGAATACAACGGTCACAGGTGGCGCAGGTACTTGTATCAACAAATCAAAAACACTTGATCTCTTGTTTAAAAAAGAGTCATCAATCCTTATCTCTATCTTCATTCTTTACTATCTTTACCTTTAGCTCTAATTCAACCATGGATATGAGGCAACCTAACATAATGTCTTGATCATTAGATCTCAAGCACTTTGTCTTCAAGTCTTTACGCCATCAACTTGATCTTCTGGAACTTGCTCGATCTTTATCTCTGGCTTTGACCTTTGACCTAACTCTACTTTAACTCATCTTTAATCCTAGTGTATGGGATCCTTCATGTATTCAAGTCATTGAATCATTCCCATAACCCTGAGTTTATTACAAGATTCCATGAGATCCACAAGATCAGACCCAAGATCTATGTTCTGCGCTTAATCTCTAGATAATTGAAGAATATCCCATTTCATTGCGAGATTATGAGAGAACCACAAGATCAAAACATGATTGATGACTCAAATCATAACTCAACATTCAATTTACTTAACTCTCATTCTTTTTGAGACTACGTGACTGAGTGTATCTCCAAGTCTCCCAGTATATGTCTTAACCATGGCTCTATTACGAGACTTACTACCAATCGTTAGATTTGATCTTGATCTACGGTCTTGATTAAATCATTGACTAACTCTACACTGAATTTGACTTCACTACCCTAACCATGATCCATCTAGAGACTTGAAGACTGAGGAAAACTGGAAGTCACATAATATAAAAAGATAACCCTAAGGTTTGTTCTGAGATCACACGCCAGAAGAGAAGAAACCAACCAGACTTAAACCTTGAGTTTTTAATCGGAGATTACGAGATAGACTAAGTCTCTGAGTCACAAAAGGATTTGAATAACTCTGGTTCCATTGTGAGAATTCCCGCACAACACATGATCTAGATTAGATCAACGGTTGGCATAAAATCTCTAGACCAAAACAACATATTCTTTTCCTTTATAAGATCATGTGACTAAGGAAAAATGCGAAGTCGCTAGATAATATGGAATATTGTGTTCCCTTTGCATGACAAAGAGTTAAAAAGAGAATATTAATGCGCACATGACTAAATAAGAACTTAATTGGTATGGAAAAGGTAATGAAGAATTATATCAAGTCACTAAGAACTTGGATTTTGTTAGTAATAACTGAGGGGGGGGGGGGGGAATCAGTGGCCTCAAAAATATTCCGATAATCAACNGGGGGTGAATCAGTGGCCTCAAAAATATTCCGATAATCAACCCAAAAACTTAGTACCACAATATTAAGCCTCTAGTTATCTTCAGTCCTATAAGATGAATGCCTTCAAATACAATTATAGAATTGCTACTGCTCAGAATACTTTGTTAAACCTTATACTGTATGTTTACCGAATAAAAGTCTATTAATTTACCGAAAGATAGTAAATTATCTAGAGTATATCGATAAATCTAGTTAAGCTATGTGGAATACAAACTAGTAAAGTAATGACACATAAACATATTGACACATGGATTTTTAATGTGGGAACCCTGTTAAGGGAAAAGCCACTTGGGACTGGTAACCCAAAATTTTCACTCTTCTGAAGTGAGCTCAGTGAAGAGCCAACCCTAATAAAGGTTATAAACACACTGTTAGGTGTGACCTTGTTAGAGGATTTAAAATTTTAGTCTGTCACTTGATATCTGACATCTCTATGCTTCATTCGTTGATCAAACACTCACTTGGCATGTCAATAGGTATCTGGTATCTCATGCTATCTTCATGATCAAAATTTTTGATACTCCTTGGGATGTATCTCAATATAGAAAGGATCTTTAAATCCCACTCGGTTAAGAGAATTTTTAAATCAATGGTTAAACTGAAACAATATGATTTGTTCACATATACAACTTATGCTTGCATATTTTCAGATCTATTGTAAGCTCATAAAACTAATCTGATCAATATATCTCTTTTAATACCTTTGCTCCACTTTACTTCTGCTTGATGATGTTGTGCTCTATTTCTCAGTGTCTGTAGAAAACTTTAGCTCTTTCCTCAGCTTGATTGATCAGGACTGTATGAAGTTTTCTCTTCATCAGTTTCTCTTCGACATCCTCTTTTTCATTCATTCACCCTCTCAATTCATAATGAATTAAGTTGTCTCTTTATAGACATGACATCACCATTGTTAGGTTCTTAATTTTCTTGATCTTGGCCTGATCCACAATCTTAGCCAACTAGACAAAATAGCTTTAAATCCTTTACATATCTCTGGCTTTATCTTGTCGATGAAAACAATGATAACTACCAGTTAAGTCCATATTTAGCTCTGCCAGCTAGATATTTTGTCGGTTCTAAACTCAAGTTAATTTTAGTGTTTTAACTCTTTGATAGCTTCGGTCAACACTCCAGTTCTCCTTGGACTTCTCCATCGGTTTACACTATGATTCTGGCTGTTAGTTATCCTTGTGATTCTGCTCGTCGGTAATGCTCGTTGGTGTTCTTACTCGGGCATCACTGTGACTTGAATTTTGGTGATCTCTATCTGTAGGGTTCCACTAGCCATTGGTGTTTGAAGTCACATTGTGAATTCTTGTCTTTTATACATTATTGAAAGAATAATCTTTCTCTCTCTGATTCTCTAAAGTATTTGACTCTTTGATTATAACCGATTAGATTATATCAAGTTGACATCAATGAAAATACAATCCATTAACTGATTTAATGTCTTGCATTATCTTTCTGCATTTTGGTGATCAAATTAACATCTTCAAACATTTAATCAGTTACATGTAATTAATCTCTCCCTTTGGCATTGATGGAAACATACTATGTTATCATACTATATGATCACTATTACAATATGAAATATAACAGTTTCATCAAGCTTTCCTAATGTAACTATTACAAATGTATGGCTTTCAGTAAGCTCAAATAGCTTAGATTTGTTTCTTGCAGAATGATTGTCTTCAATCTTCAATCCCTTCACTGGATAGATGTAGCATTTAATGTTTATGTTCTGATATATGCTCTGCCTTGACTGTTCCTCTTCTTGATAATCTCTTTTTCCTTTGACAACAATTTATCTCTTTGTATGAACTCTCTCCCTTTGTTACTTCTCTCCCTAAGATGGATATTTCATATGTAATCACACTCTCTCCATTTGAATATTGATTAACTCTTTCTTTCTAATTTTCAAGAACTTCACTTCATGGATAATGATATAATCTCTCCTTTTATCATATCTCTCAATGAGATAATCTCTCTCTTATGATAATGAGATAATCTCTCCCTTTGACAACAATATCAAACAAAAATTATTTATATCATGTTCCATCCCTTTATATAATATATTATTTGAATTTCCCTATACATCAACAATACAATGTCTCTGGTATTCAGTGCATACTTGTACCTTGTTGTGTACAAATGTATTTGTTGTTGTTCATGTTAGTGTTTGCATCAACATGACTGATCTTCAGATTTGGTATACGTTGATGCAACCTCCTAATCAACTTACTGACCGATAGATAAGGATTGGACCCCTAGTCTCTGTCTCAGGTACTCAAATGTATCCTTCAGTAATGGCTTGGTGAATATATCAGCTAATTGTTCCTTTGATTGAACATATTCCAGTGTCACTTCCTTTGCTTGCACTTGTTCTCTCATATAGTGATACTTGATAGCAATATGCTTAGTCTTAGCATGCATGACATGTTTCTTAGAAATGTTAATTGCACTTGTGTTATCACAGTAGATAATTACTCGTTCAAGAATATTTATATTCATACCTTCCAACAATTGTTTGATCCATGCAATATTTGAGCAATTTGCAGTAGCAACCACATGTTGGAAAGTGACAATGCAAGCAATTGTTATTTTGTCATTGATGTCAAACCTTAACTGGTGAGACTATTTTTATCTATTTGAGTACCATATCTATTGATTGATGAAGAAGATTTAACAAGAAGACCAAGTGAATGGTTGAGTTAAGGAAAATAAAAGGGTACTTGATCAGTTGGCACTGTGGCAAAGTAATTAGTTGTTTATCTTTCAAAGATAGTTTTTCTAGTTGTTTTGTGCCAAGCAAGTTTGGCTTGTGCTGAGCGAAGTTGCTTGTGCCAAGAAAAGTTGTTTGTGACAAGCAAGTTTGTTCAGTGCCGAGCACCAGTGAAATTGTCGAGTGAAAACAGTGATGTTGGCTGACTTACAGTATTTGGATTAATTATGAGATTTGAGATCTCTGGCCGACTTAGTTAATTTTATTGGGATATGTAAAGTTAATTAAAGATTGATCCACATCATTTAATGTATGGGTAAACGTAATTAATGTATGGTTTCAAGATTTAATTAGAGACTACTTTGGAGAAGTAAATGTAATGTAATGATGGAATGATCCATTGGATATGACCTAACCTAAGATCTACGATCTTGATTAAGCTGCAAATATTTATCTGACCTAGACAGAGAGGTATATGATAACCTCAAGGGGTTATTCATTAAGTGTGTAAGTGGATGTGCGTATGCAAGAGGGTTGCATAGTTGATTTACTGAATGGCATGACCTAGCAGAGAAGGCTGAACATAGAAGCAGAAAGTTGCATGTGTGATTGCTTGACAATTTTCCAAGAAGATCAGAAGATTGAAATGACAATATAGGCCATCCAGTAAGTTAGCATCAGATTTGTAATTAGATCTGAAATTGCAAAGTAAGTTGTATGTATCAGATCACAACTGCTGATTACTTTCTAACCATTGTATTAGTTAAGATTCTTTACAAAGGTTGAACTAACAGTCATTTGTATAAATCCCCTAACAAGGTGACATTTAGGTGGAATGTCCTAAGCCCTCTAACAAGGCCACTCCTGACAGGGTGATTAAATCCTTTAACTAGGTCACACCTAACAGTGTGTTATTGTAACCTTTAACAGGGTTGGCTCCTCACAGAGCTCACTTTAGAAGAGTGAAACTTGG
>MU220517.1:123973-212444 GCA_018584345.1 Thuja plicata | reverse complement strand
TGTAATGTAATGATGGAATGATCTGTTGGATCTGACCTAACCTAAGATCTACAATCTTGATTAAGCGACAAAGATTTATCTGACCTAGACAGAGAGGTATATGATAACCTCAAGGGGTTATTCATTAAGTGTGTAACTGGATGTGTGTATGAAAGAGGGTTGCATAGTTGATTTACTAATTGGCATGAACTAGCAGAGAAGGTTGAACACAGAAGAAGAAAGTTGCATGTGTGATTGCTTGACGAATTTCCAAGCAGATCAAAAGATTGAAATGACAATGCAAGCCATCCAGTAAGTTAGAATCAGAGATGTAATTGGATTTGAATTTGAAAAGTAAGTTGTATGTATCAGATCACAACTGTTGATTACTTTCTAACCATTGTATTAGTTAAAATCCTTTAACAAGGTTGACCTAACAGTCATTTGTATAAATCCTCTAACATGGTGACATTCAGGTGGAATGTTCTAAGTCCTCTAACAAGGCCACTCCTGACAGGGTGATTAAATCCTTTAACTAGGTCACACCTAATAGTGTGTTATTGTAACCTTTAACAGGGTTGGCTCCTCACAGAGCTTACTTCAGAAGAGTGAAACTTGGTAGCATGTTACTGGTGGTTTTTCCCTATTGGGTTTCCACGTTAAATACTTGTGTCAACTTGTGTGAATGCTTATGGTTTGTTTTACTGTTATGTTTCTACAAGCTAATTACATTATACAGTAAACTACATGATTAAGTTGTTGACATATGCTATTGTTTCCGAGTAGATCTGAAATACAGAAAGTTTTATTTGCTACATCTAGACCTGAGGATAACTGATTCACCCCTCCCCTCTTAGTTATTCTAAATTCATTCTAACACCACATACTTTGCTTCTACAGTAGATTGAGAGATGCATCCTTTCTTCTTGTTGATCCATGCGACAAGTCTGTCAGCCATGAAGAAGGATCCTCCAGTTGTTCTCTTTTGGTCATCAATATTTCTAGCCCAATCAACATCTGTATAAACTTGTAGCTCAAATTTTCCTTCTCTTTTGTACCATAAGCCATAGTCCTTGGTGTTCTTTAGATATCTCAAAATTCTATTGACAACACTCATATGTGATTCTTTGGGATTAGTAGAGAATCTTACGACTATTCCAACTGCATGTGCTATATCTGGTCTAGTATGAACAACATACATTAGTTTTCCAATAATTGAACTATACAATGTTTGATTGACCTCATTTGACTTGTCTTCTTTTTTCATCTTACATCTGGTAGCCATAGGTGTTACAACTGGTTTGGAATCTTCCATCTTGAATATCTTCAACACTTCCTTGATGTATTTGGACTGAGTGTTATATATGTCTGAATCTTGTTGAAGAATCTCTAGACCAAGAAAGAATTTGATCTCCCCAAAAATAGACATTTCAAATTCTTTGCTCATTTCATTAGCAAAGGATTTTCATAACAATTCATTTTTCATTTCCCCAAAAAATGGTATCATCAACAAAAATTTCAGCAATTAGAATATTACCATCGGTATCTTCTTTTAAGTACAAATTGCTATTTTCACTTATTCTAACAAATTTTATGATAATGAGATAGGAGTGAAGTCTTTCATACTAGGCTCTAGGTGCTTTTTTCAATCCATACAAGGCTTTATGTAGTCTACATACCATTTTTCTCTTGTCTGGATCAACAAATCCTTCTAGTTGTTCAATGCATGCCTCTTCTTCCAATAATCTATTTAGGAATGCAGATTTGACATCCATCTGGCATACCTTGAATCATTTAAATGCAACATAAGCATAAGAAAGTAAGATTATAACTCCTTCTATTCTAGCAATGGGTGCAAAGGTTTCTCCATAATCAATACCTTCTTCTTGTGCATATCCCTTGCATACTAACCTTGCTTTGTTTCTTGTGACTTCTCCATTCTCATTCAGATTGTTTCTGAATATCCATTTGGTACCGATGAAATTATTGTCATCTGGTCTTAGTACTAGTGTCCATGTACTATTCTTCTCAATCTATTATATTTCTTCATTCATAGCACTCACCCATTCTTGATTCTCAAGTGCAGTATTAACAGATTTAGGCTCAAAATCACAAAGTAAACATCTAGTGTTTAGTGACTTACTTCTTGTTCTTGTTCCAACCTTCTTGTCTCCTATGATTTGATTCTATGGATGATTCCTTTTGACATACTTGGAAAGTTTTGGTTCAGCCCTTTCATCATTCTGATCATCTTCTTGACCTTCATTCTAATCTCTATTGTTCAGAACATTATCTTGAGGATTTTCATGATTTTTGGTAATTACAGCCTGATGCTTAGGTGCAATGCTCTGTTGCTCGGGAGTGATACACTATTTCTTGGGTAGAGTGTTATGTTTTGTATAAACAAACCTATTGTAGTCCTCTGGTTCATTTCTTCTTTCCTTATCATTATTTTCTGCAAATTCATCTATTTTTACATTTGCACTTTCAATGATTTTGTTAGATGGCCTGTTAAGACATTTATAAGCCTTGTTTTTGGTTGAGTACCCTAGAAAGATACCTTCATCACTTTTGGAGTCAAGTTTTCCATTTCTATCATGCTTCATATTATAACATTGACCACCAAAGATTCTGAAGTAACTTACATTGGGTGTATGACCATACCAAAGTTCATAGGGTGTCTTCTTTATGTCCTTCTTCAATTTTCCTCTGTTTAATGTGTAGACATAAGTACTAACAACTTCCCTCCATAAAGTTTGAGTGATGCTTTTCTCAATCATCAATGTTCTTGCACAGTCAACAATCGATCCGCTTCTTCTTTCAGCAATTCCATGCTCATTGCAATATTTAGTGAATTCTTCTAAAGTAAATTACCCTCCTCTATCTAACCTTAAGCATTTCAATTTCTTTTCACTTTATTTTTCTACCATAGTCTTGTACCATTTAAACATCTTAAATGCTTCTGATTTATCTTTTAAGAACATGACTATCATCATTCTAGAATAATTATCAACAAAGAGAATAAATACCTATCTCCATAGTAACTCTTTGTCCTCATGGGTCCACATAGATCTGTATGGACTAATTCTAGAATTGCATTAGATGTATGGGTTTTACTCTTCAAACTAGACTTTGTCATCTTACCTTTTTGACAATTCTTGCACATGATATGCTTAGGCTTAGTCATACTCAGTAAGCCTCTGACATTCCTTTTTTTTCTTATCTTTATCATGTTTTCAAAGTTTACATGACGCAATATTTTGTGCCACAACCATATGCCTTCATTTCTAGCCATTAAACAAGTGGTGTTAGTGTCATCAAGATAGAAAAGGTTACCTTTTGTCTTCTCACCGATTCCAATCAACCTTCCTGATTCATTGAATATCTTTGCCTTCTTATTTTCAAATGCCACTCAGTGACCTGTATTATTCAACTATGAAAAAATTAACAAATTATAATTCAGTCCTTTTACCCAATAAGCATTTTCACATTTGATTAGGTTGTTTAACATTATAGTTCCTTTACCTTCAACTGGACAAGGTGTATCATTTCCCATTCTTACTGAACCACCATTATAGTATTCAAAAGTATCAAAATTTTGTTTATCACCGGTCATATGGTGAGTGTAGCCACTATCTATGATCCAGACATCATTCTTACTAACTTTAGATATGAGTGAAATTTCTACATACCTTTCTTCTTCTTCGTCTGAATCATTCTTCATGGCTACAAATACCATCTCAATGTCTTCTTCTGATTTGGTGTTTGTGTCATCAGCTCTGTTCTTGGCTAGGTAACAAGCTTTCTTCCATTTGTCCTTGTATTCTCGGGTATCTCTTTTGTTATATTGACGGTCGCTTTGGTAATCTATTTTATCATCTCTATCAAACTTCTTCTCATATGATCTATCATTACCTTTGTCATCATTTCTTCTGTTTGGACATCTTGAAGCAAAGTTTCCAACCTCTTTACAATTGAAACATACAAGTGGTAATTTACCTTTGTATCTACCTTTTCCTCTCTGCAATATTTTGGCCATTAGTGCTTCAATCTCATCAAGTCCTTGATCCTCATTATCACTGTCACTATCATTTGTAATAGCATGTCTATGACTTGAGTTACTTATCTTTAAAGAAGATTTGAATGTAGATTCTATAGATGGTAAGACACTATTATCAAAGTTATTCATCTCAAATGAAATCACTCTACCAATCATACTATCTAGAGTAATTATATTGTTTGCAACTGCTCTCATTTCTTGAATAGAAGAAACTCTAATAGCATATACAGGCAGTAAGGAGCTTAAAATTTTACTTACCACTGTCTCCTCTTCAAGTACACCTCCAACTCCTTGGATAACATTAACTACCTCTTTGATTCTGCAACTATACTGAGTGATATTCTCTCCTTCTTTCATCCTTAGGTCATCAAACCTCCCTCTTAGGCTTTCTGCCTTTGCTCTTAGTACATTAGCATCTCCTCCATGTACCAACTTCAACTTATCCCACATTTTCTTTGTAGAGGTGCATGTTTTGACATCTTCAAACTCAACATCAGAGAGTGATGATGCAAGTTCTATCATCATGCAATTATGCTCATGATTTACTCTTAATTTCTCAAGAGTGTGAGGTCATGTAGGCAACACATATTTAGTATCAAGATATTGAGTTACATCATTTCCAATACCTTATAGGTGGAGTCTTATTCTACTTTTCCATGATGCAAAGTTTTTTTTATTCAACTTGGGCACATCTTGTCTGTTCATCTTGTGATTTTTTGCTTGAGTTATTAAACTGCCTTTGTAAGCACACAAGCTCTGATACCAATTATTAGTAATAACTGAGAGGGGGGGGGGCGCTGAATTAGTGGCCTCAAAAATATTCCAATAATCAACCCAAAAACTTAGTACCACAATATTAAGCCTGTAGTTATCTTCAGTCCTATAAGAACCTTGAAATGCAATTATTAAATTACTACTGCTCGAAATGCTTTGTTAAACCTTATACCATATGTTTACTGAATAACAGTCTGTTAATTTATCGATAGAAAGTAAATTATCTAGAGTATACCGATTAATCCAATTAAGCTATGTGTAATGAAAAATAGTAAATAAATGACTCATAAACACATTGACACATGGATTTTTAACGTGGAAACCCTATTAAAGGAAAAACCACTTGTGACCGGTAACCCAAAATTTTCACTCTTCTAAAGTGAGCTCAGTGAAGATCCAACCTTGTTAAAGGTTACAAACACACTATTAGCTGTGACCTTGTTAGAGGATTTAAAATTTTAGTCTGTCACTTGATATCGGGCATCTCTATGCTGCCATCCTTGATCAAACACTCACTTGGCCTATCAATAGGTATCTTGCATCTCATGCTATATTCATGATCAAACTTTTTGATACTCCTTGAGATGTATCTCAATATAGAAAGGATCTTTAAATCATGCTCGGTTAAGAGACTTTCTAAATCAAAGGTTAAAATGAAACAGTATGATCTGTTCACATATACAACTTATACTTGTAGATTTTTAGATATATTGTAAGCTCATAAAACTAATCTAATCAATATATCTCTTTAATTCCTTTGATCCACTTTACTTCTGCTCGGTGATGCTGTGCTCTATTGCTCAATGTTCGCAGAAAACTTTAGCTCTTTCCTCAGCTTGATTGATCAGGACTGTATGAAGTTTTCTCTTCATAAGTTTCTATTCAACATCTTCTTTTTCATTCATTCACCCTCTCAATTCATAATGAATTAAGTTGTCTCTTTATAGACATGATATCACCATTGTTAGGTTCTTGATTTTCTTGATCTTGGCCTAATGCGTGATCTTAGCGAATTAGATTTAAAGAAAAACTCATTTTTTATCTCGTAGAGATCTTCTTGCCAACTGAACAAAACAACTTTAAATCCTTTACTTATTTCTGGCTTTATCTTGATGATGAGAACAATGATAACTACTTGTTAAGTCCATATTTAGCTCTACCAGCGAGATATTTTGTCATTTCTGAACTCAAGTTAATTTTGGTGTTTTAACTCTTTGATGGATGAGGTCAACACTCCAGTTCTCCTTAGGCTTCTCCGTCAGTTTAAACTATGATTTTTTCCATCGGTTATGCTTGTGATTCTGCTTGCCGATAATGCTTATCGGTGTTCTTACTCGGGCATCACTGTGACTTGAGTTTCAGTGATCTCTGTCCATCGGGTTCCACTAGACATTGGTGTTTGAAGTCACATTGTGAATGCTTGTCTTTTATACATTACTGAAAGCATAATCTTTCTCTCTCTGATTCTATGAAGTCTTTGACACTTTGATTATAACTGATTATATTATATCAAGTTTACATCAATGACAATACAATCCATTAATTGATTTAATGTCTTGCATTATCTTTCTGCATTTCGGTGATCAACTTAACATCTTCAAACATTCAATCAGTTACATGTCATCGGATTTAACAAATTCTAAAAGGGTTTTCTTGCACTTAGGCCTTCAGAACATGAACTAGGGTAAAACCAAACCTTGAAAAAATATAGAGAACAAGAATTAGTCCTAGAATCATGAACAAAAGTGTACAAGCTAGGCTCAACCCTCGTGAGAGCCTCATTTTTCTCCACTTGTAGCCAAATTACATAGGATGGGAAATTTGGGTAACAGTAACAAGTGTTGAAAGGGGTGACACGTATCTACCAACTATGCTATAAAGTCTCTAATTGATTGTATATTTCCTTGTAGAGTTCTTAGCAATGAAATGTTCATGGGTGGTGGCATCTAGAGTATTGATTTGACTTTAGCTAGGTCCACTTCAATTCCCTTTTGAGAAATAATGTACCCTAGGAGCTTCCCAGAGGTTACCAATGACACATTTGTTGGGATTTAAATAGACTTTATACTTCTCAAGCCTACTAATATCTTGTCCAATACTTTCAAGTGCCCTGATTTGGTAAATGATTTTCCTAGTAGGTCATCCACATAATCTTTCATAAGTATATGCATCATGTCATGAAAATAGGTAGTCATGGATCTCTGATAAGTTTCTCTTGAATTCTTTAACCCAAATGACATGACATTCCAAGAGAATGTGCCCCAAGGACATACAAATCTTGATTTGGTTGTAACCCAAGAAACTATCCATAAGGGATAGAATCTCCTGCCAAGCATTGACGTCTACTATAATGTCAATATTGGGTAGAGGAAAATCATCCTTAGGGCATGCCTTATTCAAATCTATAAAATCCATACACACATGAATTCTCCCAACATTCTTAGCCACTGGTACTAGATTTTAAATCTAATCTACATAATTAATAGGTTGAATAAAACCAACATCTTATTATTTTTCTAGTACTACTTTGATCAATAATCCCACTTGAGGATGCATTTTCTGAATTTTTGTTTAAACAAATTTTCCCCCGGTGCCTAGGCCAAGTGATGCATAAACAAATTAGGATCAAACCCAAGCATATCAACATATGACCATGTGAATTTGACCTTCCTTTCTTTTAGGAACTAAATAAATATTGCTCCTTCATCAGATGTTAATGATTCTACTAGATGCACAATTTCAGGTCCATCTACTCTTCCTAAGTTTTCTTCAATAGTCTTTTCAACCAATATAGGAGAATTTTTACAAGTGTGGTTTCCATTGCACCAAAAGATTAACCTATTAATGCCTGATATGACCATTAGACTTATAGAATCCACAGGAGGTGGTTAGTCCCTTGTCATGAATCCCAAGGGGAGTGCTGCCCATTTTTCCAAAAATTGCCCCCTTAGCGTTACCTGAGGGGATTAGAACCTATGACCAAGATTTGATACCATTTGTTACCATTGTGGGTTCTGTTGCACTAAAAGATCAACCTGCCAATGTGTGATACAACCATTAGACTTATAGAATCTAGAGGAGGCGGTTAGTACCTTATCATGAATCCCAAGGGGAGCACTGACCATTTTGCCAACATAATTCTCATGATAATTTTACCAAAACTCAATAGATCATTACATGCATGGTTAGATAAATGAAATCACATAAAGACATATAACCATACTTAATCAATCTGTTTCCTCCTAAATGATGCGAGTATGATTGCTCACAAATTTTTCAAGTATGAATGCATGATTAATCTATGTTTTTGGATTCTTTGAGTACAAATATGATGAAAACTAATCTAAATTGATGCAAAATGATAAGAAAATTAAGCCAGATGAAACTCATGATTCAATGCTAAAATCTAATATGCAAGATAAACTAGAATGATTTTATGCACAATTAATCAAGACTAAACTAGCATGATAACAATAATATTAAATTGCCATATGATCTCCGTGTCTCTCTCTGATTGTATATCGGCTATATGTCTATATCTAATTTATGTATATGATTTGAGACGTGAGAGCCTAATTTTATAGAAAAATTAGATAAAAGTGATGGTCAAGATTGATTGAGGATTGGTCAAGATTCTCCTATAATTAACACAATCCATGTGAGCTTGAGCTGATTGGTTACTTTCTTGATTGATTTATTGAGATAAGATTTTATTGAATGTTATTCTAAATGATTTATTGAGATTTCCTTTTCAACTCAAGATTTGATTTTTTCCATTATTTTATTCAATTTTATTTTTTGTTCCTCAATTTTTAATTCTTTTTCTCAAATTAATTCTATTTTTCATGATTTAATGTAAACTTAATTTATTTAATAAATATGCTAAGATATTTAATAAAAAAATATTGATAAGAATGATTTAATTTCCAAATAATGTTGATATTTAGGATTTGATTGAATACAAACTAGTGATCAGATCAAGTTGAATTGATGAATTGAATTGCCTTTGGTTAGGACTTTGATGATTAAAGATTGATTAATCAAGATTAGGGGCTTATAATTTAGAAGACCATTTTTGGGTGATTTCATTTTCCCCTCTTTGAATTGATGTTTGAGAAGTGCATTAATTTAAAGAACATCTATTGTTGAAGCATAGATTAGTTCTATATGAAGTAATAAAACTATCCCTGAGGAGAGAAATCAACTCCGATCTTGATTGAACGAAGACCGATTGATGAGTCAAAAGATACCATTTATGAACTTCATGGAACTAGAACTGATGAAGAAAGATCAAAATAATCATCTTGATGTGAAGTGATGAAATTTAACATATATCCAATAAAGATGGTGACAAATAACCAATTTGACGTGAAGCGATGAAATTGATCAATGTCAGAAAGATTCTTAAACCATAAGATTAATTTGAATGAATAACCAACTTGATGAGGTGCGATGAAACTGATTACGATTAAGAGACTAATCAGGATAATTGACTTGATATGGATTCTGATGAAGCCAATTATCACACTTAAGAAGACAATATTAGATTGATGTGATGAGATGAAACTGATATGCCCCTAGATATTCAACCACGTTGCAATAGACTAGATGTTTTTCCGAGTGACTTGATATGAAGCGATGAAATCACTCTCTCAAAAGGATCAAATGAAGCTCAACTTGATATGGATTCTGATGAAGTTGAGATGACCCTAGCAGTGAGGACTTGTTTAATTGAAAACTTGATTGCTGAATAAGATTTGAATTTTTTTCTTGATTTTGAAGATTGATCACCGATTAACTGATGATGTAACGATCATGCCCCCTCGGGACTAAAATCAAAATGTAGTGATTTCAGGAAATTTATATTGATGGAATGATGTAGAAAAGATTTGATCTAATTCTGATTGGGTTGTACACATTCTATATTTGATTAGGGTCTTGTTGACCAATTTTGACCATAGTTGACCATGGTTAACCATGGTTGACTGAAATTTGAGGACAAATATTGATTGAGATTTGATTCAAAATAATTTTGAGTTGGTTTTTTTTTGTTATATGGAGCCTAGTCAAATTTGGAGGTTATTTTTCCCCACTTTTATTGGCACGATTTCCCCCCAGTTTTTTCTATGGGGGTTTGTAAAAGGTGCAGGGAGATATTTTTTTCTCTATTGGATGACATTTTCCAACCCTAATTTGTAACTTGTTAAAAGAGCTCAAGGTTACGGTTTTGATATATCTTTTTGTAGCTTCTTGCAGCAGGATTGAGTTGCAAGGTATTGTAGATTTTAATCAGGGTGATTTACTAGAATATAATTTTGGAATCTCTATTTGGTGGATGTAGCCCAGGATTTGGGTGAGCCACGTTAAATATTTGTGACTTCTATGTGTTTTATTTCTTTGTTGTATTATCTATATTTTCATGTAATTTTAATATTTCTATCTTTTAATCCTAACAAGTGGTATCAGAGCGATGTTGTTTTCAGTTATCCTCTGCAAGAAGGTATTACGGTTGAGTGGGAGTCTCATAGTTGAGTTGGAGTAATGGTATATGAGGGTAAGATGAAGGTTGAGAAATTTATTAGGCAAGACTTGCAGTTATGAAAAATGCAAATGGAGGACTATCTCTATCATAAGGTTTTATGGTGGCCATTGGGAGGAAAATCCAAGGAATGGACAGGAATGTCTGATGAGGATTGTGATATTTTGGGAATGAAGGCACTTGAGAGTATTCATTTATGTCTGGCATAATTGGTAGATTTTAATATTACACAAGCAAAGACAACTGAAGAGATGATAGAAACCCTAGCAAAGTTGTATGAAAATCCTTTTGCTTCGAATAAGGTATTTCTCATGAAGCGTTTATTTAATATGAATATGGTAGAAGGTGGGTCTACTACTGATCATTTAAATGAGTTTAATACAATTACCAGTTAATTAGCTTATATTAATGTCAATTTTGATGAAGAAATTAGGGCCCTTTTTATTCTGTACTCTTTTCCTGAAAGCTGGAATGACTTGGTAATGACTGTTAGTAATTCTATTTCTGGTTTAAATACCCTAAAATTTGATGATGTTGTTGGTGTTATTCTGAGTGAGGAAATTCGTAGGAAAAGCTCAGGAGGATCCACATTGGTGCAGAGGCACCTTGACTTTTGAGCATTATGCCAAGTTACATAATAGTGATATTTTTAAGTCATTTAGGATTTTGTGGGACCATGTCAAGAAATGGTTTAATGGCTTAAAATTGCATTGATGTGTTAAAAAAAATGGATTAAATGACATTTTAAACCAAAAGTTGGAATGGGAATATCAGGTAAATGAACGGTTTTCATAACTACCCCAGAATATCGATAAAGGGATTCATCTCTATAAAGAGGAATGTAACCAAATAAAAAATAGGGGAAGGTACGGGGTATAGGAAAAGAGAGTGAACAAGAGTGGAAAAAGAATCGGCTCTTTGGCCTTCTAGCCAGAGAGCCATGCATGTTATGTAATGCATTTGAAGTTTTAATGTATTGGTTTTGCTAAGCTGATGTTTTCAGTTTTTGTAGACTTTTTCTTTATATCCCTTGAGTTTAATTTTGTAGTTTCCTATTTGAATTGCTTACTAGATGTTTAGTGTTTTCAGGTTTTTAATGAAAGAAACCAACATAGGAATGAATCAGTTTTGAAATATTGAAAACCACATTAAAGTATCTAGTTTGATTTATGTATCATGTTCTTTATTTGTTTATAAATTATGTTTAATAGTCTAGTTTGGTATATGTGTTGGGTTATAGCAGTCCCAATTTAGGATGATGGAAGTCGTTCTAGTTGGTAAGCAAATGATCTAGAAACTGATCATTCTTGAATGTATAGAATTAGGAAATGGTTTCCAAGAATAGTTATACCAATTTGTTATTGGTTTGAAACCATGTAGAACTATTAGAAGGTGGTTGAAGTGGTTTATACATGCAGATATCCAAGAAGATATGTTTTGACTGTCATCGTAAGAGGACTAATTACAGAGTTAAGTGTGTTTAAGATAGCCAAAGATTGTGAAGGGTCATGCCCACATTGCGAAGTTCCTCATATATGGAACTTGACATTTGTAGTGGAGAGAAGGTGGCATATTTGGTTGTCTTCATAGTGGAGGAAAGGTGGCAAACTTTTCTCCCACGTACATGTGCATAGACTCACATAGTGGTGAACTCCCAATCTTAGTCCATGGAAGCCGTAGACATGCAACATTCATCAAACCTTGGTGAGTTGATTCAATGATGGAATGTGGAAGGTAATATTAATTTGATATTATGTTTATTTTAATATCATAATATTGAGAGTCTCCAATCATTTTTCATAAAGATAGAGAAATGAGATTGATGGAAGTGCTCCAAGGTGTGCTCATAAAAGCTTACTAAGGACTCCACTTGTCCTAGTATTCTTAGGATCCCAATCTATCTTCTAGGGTACCAATAGCCTCAAGTCTCCAAGCCTAAGACTATCCTAACTCAACTCCAAGAGTTAGTCTTCTTGCGTTTAACCTTGAAGGACAACTACCAATTGTTTTGTCTCAACGCTTCATTCTAGCTTGAAGGATTATAGGCACAAATCCTTCATACCAAATTAATAAATGCTGAAAGGGTCATATCCACCATGAAAACACTTATTTTGTATCCTTCCAAATTCATTGGAATAGGTCTTCAATCCCTAATCAATCGAGTTCCAAGTTAACTCTCTATAGGATCCTAGTAGGCCTAATTGTCCAATTAGCCCTATCCAGAGGGTTTTTCTAGATTCTTTCTCAAAAATTTCAAATAACCCCCAAAAATAACCTAGGATCCTGATACCCTTTTTGAAGACCTAAAATATTTTCAAGGTCTTGGGCCCCCAAGTCATCCGTACACCAGTGTCCTAAAATGTAGGGCAAATAGGGCTATTTGGCTCTACACAAGTAGTCTACTGATTTCTACTTAGAAATCCATCTAAATGGATCAAAAAAGACCTTAGCTCACAAATAGGGTTCTATAGGACCCTAAAGGTTCAAAAACCACAATTTTTTTTATATCTCTCACACACACCCTTGCTTCTGCATTCAAACTTACCTCTGTCATGCACCTAACCGGGCAGTCATTGCTCGCCTAGGGCATGGCTTTAAAATTAGAAAATAGTTCTTCAGGCCTCCTACTTGAATATGACACTGTACATAGGCTCCCCTACCATATTCATCCATCCTATGAAGATTTCCATGGTTGGATTCTATGGGGGAGCTATGAACCTAAAAATCACCTAGACTATACCAGCAACTACACTAATTCCTAAACAATTTACTAAGTCTAACTAATCAACTCAAAAAAACTTGATCAATGAATGGAAAAGTCTTATATCTACTCCTACTATATGGATCCAACATTGTATCATGGTTTTCAATCCATTTAAACACTGTTAACATCCAAATAACTTGACTGTTATAGAAAACCAGAACAATATCTTTCATTCACCTTCAAAACCTTGTTACATCGCCACTCTACCTAGGGAAATGAGCCAAAAGGTATCTTAATATGCCTCCTCCATGTTTTTAGGAAATTTTCATTCAATTCCCATTCCTATTTTGAAGGGAATCCAAATTTGTCATTGTTGCATGCAACATTTGCAAAAATTGCAAATGTTGTCATGACAACATTTTACCGTCTTTTGCATTAATGATGCAAACTAACTTCCATGACTGCTAACCCATATAATTTGATGAATTAACATCATTAAGGACTTTCTAAGCACTTTTCACACCTTTCTTAGGTCTAGGACACTTTGAGACTATATTTCCCATTTTAGGCCTATACTAAGGACTAACTACTTAGACACCAAACTAACCTAAACTAGATTGGGTTTAGTACTAACTACTAATCCATCTAGTCACACACAAAGAAAGACCTTCTAAGGTCAAAATAAAATTCAGTGACTTGGCTAGAGTCAATTACAAGCCAAAATGGACTAAGCATTGGGAGTTTTCCTAGGTGCTCCTGCACCATCCTCCCCAAATGAAAAGACTTCAATCCACCCTTAGATTGAGTAAGTTGGGATCAATGCAAAAATTATTGAATTTAGTCTCCTTGACCCAAGTTGCATCTACGTTTGTTTTTCCATGTCATTTCACCAAGTGTTCTTTGTATTACTTCTTTCTTGTCTTCTTGTAGACTCTGGAATCCAGTATGTGTTCTGCCTTCCTGATTGGTGCAGATGGTAAATTGAGCTCCTCCACCTCCTGTATGACCTCAGTCAAACTCTAATCTAGATTAGGTATTGATCCTTTATACAAGACCAAGTCTGCTACATTAAACACTAGAGATAGAGCAATATCCTCTGGAAGTTCCACCTTGTATGTATTTGTGCCATATTTGGCTAGTATGGTGCATGGACCAATTCTTCTCATCTGAAGCTTATGTGGCACTCCTTTATGCAACCTTTCTTTGTTGAGATGGACCATCACCGAATCCCCAACTTGGAATTGGGCATCCCTCTTTCTCTCATCGACCTTTCTCTTAAGCTTCTCTATATTTTCAGTCAATGTTTTCCTTACTGTCTCATGGACCTCTTGCATAGAATGTGAAAATTATTCACCATAAGCACCTCCCTTGGCTTCATCCTTAAGATCTATGAGCTTAAATATTCCTCTGGGGTGAAGGCCATAAACTATCTCAAAAGGACTCTTACCAGTAGTCCTATTCACAATGTCATTGTAAGCATACTCTACTTTCCCAATGAGTTGGTCCCAAACTTGACCATACTCCTTAGTTAAACATCTTAGGAGGTTACCAAGACTCATATTTACTACTTCCATTTGGCCATCAGTCTAAGGATGGTATGCAAATCCAAAACATAAGTTGGCTCCCAACTTTTGCCACAGATTTTTCCAAAAGTGGCTCATGAATTTGGTGTCTCTGTCTGACACTATGCTCAATGGTAAGCCATGTATTCTAACTACCTCCATGAAAAACAAGTGAGCTATCTGACTGGTATCATGGATTTTATTGAAGGTTACAAAGTGTTCCATCTTACTGAATCTATCCACAGTGACATAAATGCTATCCATTCCCTTCTTTGTGTTGGGCAATCCCACTACAAAATCCATGCTCAAACATTCCCATGGCTTGGTTGGAATTTGGAGAGGTTGGTAAAGGCCTGCATTAGAAGATGTTCCTTTTTCCTTTTGATGGATAACACAACTTTCTACATACTTCTTAATGTCCAAATTCATCTTGGTCCAAAAATAGAATCTCTGAACTAATTCTTGGGTCTTAATGAAACCAAAATGCCCACTAAGTGCACCATTGTGCTTCTCTTGAATCAATTTTTCCCATATAGACCCTCTAGGAACACACAATTGACTTCCTTTAAACAAAATATCACCATGCAAAGTATATTCAGATAATTTACTATGAAAATGGTTCTTGTGTTCTTGACATACCTTGTAGATATTTTCAAAGTCTCCATCTTCGGCATATAGATCTTTGAAGCTCTCTATTCCCATGCTTTGCAAGTGTATCTCCTGTATTGTTAGGGCTATTCTTCTTAGGGCATCTGCTACCTTATTCTGAAATCCATTCTTGTGCTTAATGTTGAAGTTGTATGCTTTCAAGTATTCTACCCACTTCATATGCTTGTGACTAAGCTTATCTTGTGAGCTCAAGAAACTCAATGCTTGGTTGTCTAAAAAGATTACAAACTCCTTTGGAAGAAAGTAGTGCCTCCACTTTCTCAGTGCTTGGACTAGAGCATACATCTCTAGGTCATAAGAAGAGTATTTATTCTTGGCTTCACTTAGTTTCTCAGATTGGAAAGCCACTGGTCTTCCCTCTTGGCTCAAGACAACACCAATAGTTGCATTGCTAGCATCACATTCCACTGAGAGTAGCTTCTTAAAGATTGGAAAAATCAATATTGGTTGAGTATAAATCTTCTTTTTTAACAACTCAAACCCATGGTTAGCTTGTTCATTCCATACACAATTAGTTTTTATCCCACCTTTAATAGTATCAAGCATAGGAGCACAAATTGCACTGAATTGCTTTATAAACTTCCTATAGTATTGTGATAAGCCATGAAAACTTCTTACCTCAGTTGCTGTCCTTGGAGAGGCTAGTTGATAATGGATTTCACCTTGCTAGGATCCATGTTTAGATTTCCTTGAGATAGTACAAACCCAAGGTACACTAGCTCTTGTTTCATGAATTCACATTTCTCCAAGTTGATCATCAACTTCTCTTTATGCAGCTTCTTGAAAACTATTTGCAGATGTATGAGGTGTTCTTCTCTTGTCTTACTATATATGAGTATATCATCCAAGTATACTACCACACATTTTCCTATGTAGTCCTTAAGAACTTCATTCATGAGTATCATGAATGTATATGGGGCATTGGATAACCCAAATGGTATTACAAGCTACTCATACAGTCATTCTATGGTCTTGAAGGTTGTTTTCCATTCATCTCCCTCATTGACTCTGATTTGGTGGTATCCACTCTTCAATTCAATCTTTGTGAAATATTTGGCTTCACCTAGACAATCCATTAGGTCTTCTATCCTAGGGATAGGGAACCTATACCTAATGTTTATTCTTTTTATTGCTCTGGATTTAGTACATAGCCTCCAATTTATGCCCTTTTTAGGGGCTCAGATAGTGGGTACAACACAAGGGCTAATACTTTTCCTAACCAGACCTTGGCTTAGGAGTTCTTAGATCTGTCTAGCCATTTCCTCATTTTTTTGAGGATTCATCTTATATGCAGCCTTGTTAGGAAGGGTATCTCCTAGGATAAAGTCTATTTGGTGGATTACAGACCTCTTAGGGGGTAGGGTTGATGGTTTTCCTTCACTAAAAATGCCTTCATACTACTACAACATCTCCTGCACTTCCTTTGGAAATTCTATCTTCTTGACTGTCTTGTCTGCAACTCCTTCTTTTGGTTTCAACACAAGTGCAAAACCAACTCCCTCTCCTTCTTCTAAGGATTATAATAAATATTTCTCACTGACCATGAGAACATTGGGGCCTAATGTCTTTACTTTTGCATCCTCCAACAGTGACTAGATTTTAAATGTCACATTGTCTTTCTTGAAAGAATATGAATTATTTTCTCCATCATGCATAGCCTATCAGTCAAATTTCCATGGTCTACCTAGGAGTAGGTGACATGCATACATAGGTAGGACATCACATAATACCTTGTCCTTGTATCTCCCAATGGAGAAGTCCACCCAAGCTTGTTCATTGATAAGGACATGTTATCCTTTGTTCAACCAAGTGAATTTATAGGGGTTGGTGTGGGGTATCCTTTTCATTTTCAACTTTCTGATTGCTTCCTCTAACACTATGTTGTTAATATACCATGATTCTATGATGAATCTACAAACTTTACCCATCATCTTGCATTTTACTCTAAATAGTGATCTCCTTTGACTAGTTTCCTCTTTCACCGACTCCTTAATCATAGTTTTTCTCACCATTAGATTTTCCCTTTCTTCTGACTCTAAGGGTACTTATGGGTGTTTACCTCCACCACTAGTGTCTTCTTGAACATAATTTACCCTTTTATCACTTCCTTGGGAAGTGATGCCTTTCTCTGGACACCTATATGTAGGATGTCCCATCTGGTTACAGTGATTACACTTCATAGTGGAAAAATAGTTACCTCTTCCTTGACTACTGAGTTTCCTTCTTGCTACTTAGTAATCTTAGTCTCTCCTTGAATCTTTGGTTCAGAACTTCTTCCACCATATCCACCTCTCTTTCCTCTATTGTCTCTTCCTCTACCTCTTCCTCTGGTAGTGCTAGAGTCTTCTTTCTTTCTCAGATTCTATTCAACCTTGATAGAAATTTGGCGGCACTTATAAATGGTATATGGAGTCAAGAGACTCATCTCATATTGTGTTAACCATTTGAGGCCATTAAGTTATCTGGCTACCTTCACTTTCTCATCTTCTCTAACTCTAGACCTCATGAAAAGCCTCTAAAACTCTTCGGTGTAAGAGTTTATATCCAAGTCTTTCTGCCTTAGACTTTGTATTCTCTTATGTAATTGGATTTCATAATCCTCAGGGATATAAGCATCTCTAATCTTTGCAACCAAAGCTCTCCATGTGGAAATGGAATTCTTTCCTTCCTTCTCTCTCTCATCTAGGATGAATTTCCACCAAGTGAGTGCAGACCCTCTTAGTCTGGCTTTAGAAACTTTCACCTTTTGAGCCTCAGTGATGCCATCACACTCAAAGTGATTTTCTAGTCCTTCTATCCAATCTAGGACTATCTCTGGTTCCATCTTTCCAGTAAAGATAGGAACTCCTTCTAGTGGTTTACCACTCATAGCCTTTAAAGTTTCCAAGAATGGTTCCTCATTAAGTAAAGGGTCAGCTTCAGGTACTTCATCATCTATGGAAATCTCCTTTCCTTTCCGTTCAATCTTATCCTTTACTTCTTCTGCTTTCACATCAACTTCATGTTAGTAATAACTGAGAGGGGGGATGAATCTGTTACCTCAAAAATTTATCCTTGAACTTAACCACCAATCAATAAGCCTCAAATTATTATGTCCCTACAAGATGCATTCCATGAAATACTTATAATTATTAACTGTCTGTCGGTTTACCTTGTCTATCCTTATTCTCCTTGATTGCCGATAAGAAGTATAACTATTTACCAAAATATAGTTAATATGCAGAGTATATCGATATATCCAGAATGAATTATGTAAGATACAAAACAATAAATAAATGCATCATACACACATATAACACATGGATTTTAACTTGGAAACCCTGTTAAAGGAAAAAACCACAAGGACTGGTACCCCAAATTTTCACTCTTCTGAAGTGAGCCCTGTTAGGAGCCAACCCTGTTAAAGGTTACAGACATACTGTTAGGTGTGACCTTGTTAGAGGAATTTACACATATAGGTTGTCACTTAGTATCGGGCAACTAATTCTACCATCCTTGAATCAGCCTCTCTCTTAGACTGTCAATAGGCATCGGGCATATCCAATGCTACTTTCATGAATCAACATTTTTGGCACTCCTTGGGATGTACCTTAATATATAGAAGACTATTAATTCCTGCTCTGTTAAGAGATTTGATGCTTCAATGGTTAAAATTAAACAATATGACCTATTTCTAATGCAACTTGAATTGTAGATTTTCAGATCTATTTAAGTACATTACCTCTCTGATCAATGTATCAATTCAATTCTTTTGTGCTCCACACTTTCTGTTCTGTGATGCTATGCTCATTGTTTGTTGGTGTCTGCAGAATTCCTTAGCTCTCCTTCAGCTTGATTGATCAGTACTGCATGAAGTTGTTCTTCATCAGTTTCTCCACAACATCCTCTTTTTATTCACTACCCTTAATCCCTTTTCCATGAATGCCTTCTTGAAAATGAATTAAGCTTGTCTCTTATATAGACATGATATTCACTGTTTCTTGATTCTTGATTCTTGGCATGAAAAAAAATCCATCCAATTAGATTTAAAGCATAACTCCTTATTTGTCTCATAGTTATCTTCAAGCCAACTGTACAAATCTTCTTTAAATCAATCACTTAACTCTAGTTGAATAAAACAAAGAAAACAACCAGTTAAGTCTATCTTTAGTTCTTGCTAGCTAGATATTTTGTCATTTTCTGAACTCTCTGTTCCATTGATCAACTCTTCAGTTTGTTGTTGGTGACAACTGATAGTTCTGTCAGTGTGACTCCAGTTAGCTTTGGGATCTTTTTCTGTCGTGCATCATTAGATTTTTACTCGTCGGGCAACTTTGTTTTCAGCTCATCAGGCATCCTGTGGTTTTTCTTCATCAGGCAACATTGTCTTCTTCTTATCGGGTATCACCGTGACTTTTCTCCTTTGCCTTTACCAATGGTGTGCACTCCATCAGTGTTATCTACCACTTAGTGAATACTTGACATTTATGTATTGCTGAAATCATAACCTTTGTTCTATTGATTCTCTGAAGTCTTTGGCATTGTGTACATGACTGTACAAATGATATCAAGTTGACATCAATGATAGTACAAACCATTAACTGATTTAATGCCTTGCATTATTTTCAACTTAATATTATCAAAAATTTAATCAGTTACATGTCATCAATCTCTCCCTTTGGCATTGATGGCAACATACTATATTATCACCCTATACTATTTCTAATACAATATGAAATACAATCGTTGAGATTCATCAAACTACTAATCTCTCCCTTTTGTGAACTGATAAATGTCTAAACTCAGGTAAGCTTTGTTTTAGCTTAGATTTGATTCTTGTAGCTCTTTTTCATCTGATGTGTTGAGTCCTCTTCTTGTGTTAATTTCTCTCTTTTGACTTTTCTCTCTCTTGTGATGTCTTTTTCTCTTGTTAGCAACTCTCCCTTTGTATAATCATCCTTTATACAATTTTCTCTCCTTGTTGGAGTAATCTGATGATGGATAATCTATCTCTCTTTTTCCTGAAGGATGTGATAATATGGATAATCTCTCTCCCTTTGACAACAATGCCAAACAAGTATTTTGCAAATATCTGATATTCATGTCAAGTAATCATTTCTCTTCTATCCATAATATATTCCTTGAATTTCCCTTATCCATCAGTAATACAACAATATGCTCTGGTTCTTGGTTCTGATATATACCTTTCTGTATATAGATGTATCTTTTGAAGTTCATCTCTTTGCTTGCATCAACATGAATGATATTCTGATAATATGTAGGCTAATGCAACCTTCAGTCATTTTACTATCTAGTAGACAAGGGTTTGACGCCTAGTCTCTTTCTTAAGTACTCAAATGTATCCTTGGGCAGTGGCTTGGTGAAGATATTAGCCAATTATTCTTTTGACTACACATACTCAAGTATCACCTCTTTTTCTTGAACTTGTTCTGTCAAATAATGATACTTGATGGCAGTGTGTTTAGTCTTAGCATGCATGACTAGATTCTTGGAAATGTTTATTGCGCTGGTGTTATCACAATAGATAATCACTGGTTCTAAGATCTTCATATGCATACCTTCCAGCAACTGTTTGATCCATGCAATGTTTGAGCAATTTGCAGTAGCAACAACATATTATGCTTCTGCAGTAGACTAAGAGATGCATCCTTACTTCTTGCTAATCCACGTGACAAGTCTGTCACACATAAAGAATGCTCCTCCAGTTGTGCTCTTCCGGTCATCAAGATTTCTAGCCCAATCAGAGTCGGTAAACACTTTGAGTTCAAATTTGCATTCTCTTCTATACCATAAGCCAAATTCCTTAAAGTATTCTTCATATATCTTAGAATTATTTTCACAGCAGTCATATGTGATTCCCTAGGGTTAGCAAAAAATCTAGCAACAATTCCTACTGCATGTGCAATATTTGGTCTAGTGTGTACAACATACATGAGTTTTCCAATCATTAATTTGTGCAAAGTCTGATTTACCTCTATTGTCTTGTCTTCCTTTGTTAACTTACATCCAGTAGCCATCGGTGTTCCAACTGGGTTAATTCTTCCATCTTGAATATTTTCAGGACCTCTTTGATGTACTTGGACTGTGTAATGAAAATACCTTCTCCTTGTTGCATGATCTGGAGACCAAGAAAGAACTTGATTTCTCCAAACATAGACATCTCAAACTCTTTTCTCATCTTGTTTGCAAATGATTTGCATAGTATATCATTGCCTCCAAATATGATGTCATCAACAAATGTTTCAGCAATCAAAGTGTTAGCATCAGTATCTTCCTTTAAATAAAGATTATTGTTTTCACTAGTCCTTACAAATCCAATAATAATTAGATAGGAATGAATTCATTTATACCAGGCTCTTGGAGCTTGTTTCAATCCATACAAGGATTTGTGAAGTCTACATACCATGTTCCTTTTGTCTAGATCAACAAACCCTTCTGGTTGTTCAATGTATACCTCTTCTTCAAATATTCCATTTAGGAATGTTAACTTGACATCCATTTGATATACGTTGAATCATTTGAATGCAGCATAAGAAAGCAATATTCTTACTCCTTCTAGCCTAGCAACGGTTGCAAAGGTTTCTCCATAGTCTATACCTTCCTCTTGTGCATACCCCTTGCATACTAGTCTTTCTTTGTTCCTTGTGACTTCTCCATTCTCATTCAACTTATTCCTAAATATCCATTTTGTACCGATGACATTCTTGTCATCTGGTCTTAGCACAAGTGACCATGTTTTGTTTTTCTCAATCTCCTCAATCTCATCATTCATAGCACTTATCCATTCTTCATTATCTAGTGCAACATTGACAGATTTTGGCTCAAACTCACAAATTAGACAGCTTGATTTTAGAGACTTACTTCTTGTTCTTGTACCAACTTTCTTATCTCCTATGATTTGGGTCTCTGGATGATTCCTTCTAACATATCTTGCAAGTACAGGTATAGTTCTTTTTGTATTAGCTTGATCATCATTTTGATCTTCATTCTGTTCTTCATCACCTTTCACATTATTTTGATCATTATCCTGACCATCGGTATTTGTAGCCTAATGCTTGGGAGAAATGATTTGTAGCTCAGCAACTCTACATTGTTGGTAGGGTAGAGTGTCAGGTTCCTCATTGTAAGTGAACTTATTGTAGTCCTCTGGTTCTTTAGTTCTTTTTTGTTCATTCTTCTTTGCAAATTCATCTATCTTTACATTTTCACTTTCAATAATTTTGTTAGAGGCTTTGTTTAGACATTTGTAAGCCTTTCTCTTGGTAGAATACCCTAGAAAAATTCCTTCATCACTCTTGGAGTCAAGTTTTCCATTTCTATCATCTTTTAAGATATAACATTGATTGCCAAATTTTTTGAAATAACTTACATTGGGTGTGTGTCCATACCATAGCTCATAAGGTGTCTTCTTGGTGTGTTTCTTTAATTGTACTCTATTTAGTGTGTAAACAATAGTACTGATAGCTTCCCTCCACAATATTTGGGTGATGCCTTTTTCTATCAGCAGTGTTCTAGCACAATCAACTATTGATT
Organism: Thuja plicata; assembly: GCA_018584345.1. NCBI lineage: Eukaryota > Viridiplantae > Streptophyta > Pinopsida > Cupressales > Cupressaceae > Thuja > Thuja plicata. The sequence continues at coordinate 189,624 of MU220517.1, read as the reverse complement.
TGTTCCTTCTCTCATCAATCCCATTTTGTTGTGGTGTTCTTGGTGCAGAAAACTATCTTTTTATACCATGCTCATTACAGAAATTAGTGAATTCATCTAATATAAATTCTCCTCCTCTATCTGATCTCAAAAATTTTAGATCCTTACCACTTTGTTTCTCTACCATAGCTTTATACCATTTAAACATCTTAAATGCTTCTGATTTATCTTTTAGAAACATAACTATCATCATTCTAGAGTAGTCATCAACAAAGAGAATAAAATATCTATCTCAATAATAACTCTTTGTCCTCATAGGTCCACATAAATCAGTATGTCCTAATTCTAGAATTGTATAAGATGTATGGGTTTTGCTTTTGAAACTAGACTTTGTCATTTTACCTTTTTGATAGTTTTGATGTTGTTGGGCTTGGTCATCGTCGGTAAGCCTCTAACATTTCTCTTTTTGCTAATCTTTATCATGTTTTAAAAGTTCACATGACATAGTCTTTTGTGCAATAACCATATGTCTTCGTTTGTAGAAATCAAACAAGTTGAGTCAATATCATTCAGATAGAATAAGTTACCTTTAGTCTGTTCACCGGTACCAATCACATTTCCAGATTTGTTGAAGATCTTTGCCTTCTTATTTTCAAATGAAACTTTGTGGCCTGAATTATTCAACTAAGAAACACTCAATAGATTATAATTCAATCCATTTACCCAATAAGCATTCTCACACTTTATCTGGTTATTAACCATTATTGTTCCTCTACCTTCAACTGGACAAGGTGTATCATTTCCCATCCATACCGATCCACCCTTGTAGTATTCAAAAGTCTCAAACTTTTGCTTATCACCGGTCATATGATGAGTTTAGCCACTATTTATGATCCAAACACCATTTTTGCTAATTTTAGATATGAGAGCTGTTTCTACATACCTTTCTTCATCATCATCTGAATCATCTTTTACAGCTACAAACACCATCTTGATGTCTTCATCAGATTCAGAGTCAGTATCATCATCCTTGCATTTTTCTAGGTAGCTAACCTTCTTTCCTTGGTCCTTATAGTCTCGGGTATCTCTTCTTTCTGATTTTCGGTAGCTTCTATAATCACCTCTATTAGACTTCTTGTCAAAAGATCTATCATTACTTCTGTCATCTTTTCTTCTGTTAGTACATCTTGCAGCAAAGTGTCCAATCTCTTTGCAATTAAAACAAACAAGTGGTAATTTAACTTTGTATTTACCTTTGCCTCTCTGCATTCTTTGGCCATAAGTGCTTCAATTTCATCAAGATCATCTTCTTCATTTTCACTATCCCTATCTTTTCTCATTGTGTTTTTGTGACTTGATTTACTTATTCTCATAGAAGTTTTGAATGCAGACTCTATTTTTGGTAAGACACTATTATCAAAGTTATTCATCTCAAATGAAATCAGTCTTTCAATTAAACTGTCTAGAGTAACATTGCTATTTTCTACTGCTCTAATTTATTGGATGACAGATACTCTAATAGCATAAGTAGGCAGGAAGGTTCTTAGAATTTTACTTACCACTGTATCTTCTTCTTGTACACCTCTAACTCCTCGGATAGCATTGAATACTTCTTTTATTCTTGTACTGTACTGAGTGATGTTTTCTCCTTCTTTCATTTTGAGATCATCAAACTTTCCTCTAAGGCTTTCTGCCTTGGCTCTCAAAACATTTTTGTCACCACCATGTACACGCCTCAATTTGTCCCACATCTGCTTTGCAGTTTTGCATTCTTTGACATCTTCAAATTCAACATTGGAGAGTGAGGAAGCAAGCTCTATCACCATGCCGTTATTTTCATGCTTCTCTCTCATTTGTTCAACTATTGGTGCTCATGTGGGCAACACATATTCAATTTCTAGGAATTGAGTAACATCATTACCAATACCTGATAAGTGGAGTCTTATCCTGCTCTTCCATGAAGCAAAAATATCTTTGTTCAACTTGGGAACATCTCGTCTATTCATCTTGTGATCTTTGGCTTAGGTCTTGAAACCTTCCTTCTAAGCACACAAGCTCTGATGCCAATTGTTAGTAATAACTGAGAGGGGGGGGGGGGGGGGAATCAGTNGGGGGTGAATCAGTTACCTAAAAAATTTATCCTTAAACTTAACCACCAATCAATAAACCTCAAATTACTATGTCCCTACAAGATGCATGCCATGAAATACTTATTATGATTAACTTATTGTTGGTTTACCTTATCTGTCCTTATTCTCCTTGATTACCGATAAGAAGTATAACTATTTACCGAAATATAGTAAATATGCAGAGTATACCTATATATCTAGAATGAATTATGTAAGATACAAAACAATAAAGAAATGCATCATAAATACATATAACACATGGATTTTAACATGGAAACCCTGTTAAGGGAAAAAACCATTGGGACTGGTACCCCAAATTTTCACTCTTCTGAAGTGAGCCCTGTTAGGAGCCAACCGAGTTAAAGGTTATGAACACACTATTAGGTGTGACCTTGTTAGAGGATTTTACACATATAGGTTGTCACTTAGTATCAGGCATCTAATGCTATCATCCTTGAATTAGCCTCTCTCTTAGACTATCAATAGGCATCAGGCATATCCAATGCTACTTTCATGAATCAACCTTTTTGCCACTCCTTGGGATGTACCTCAATATATAGAAAACTATTAAGTCCTTCTCTGTTAAGAGACTTGATGCTTCAATGGTTAAACAGAAACAATATGACCTATTTCTAATGCAACTTGAATTGCATATTTTTGGATCTATTTAAGTACATTACCTCTCTGATCAATGTATCAATTCAATTTTTTTGTGCTCCACACTTTCTGCTCTATGATGTTGTGCTCACTGTTTGTCGGTGTCTACATAATTCCTTAGCTCTCCTTCAGATTGATTGATCAGTACTACATGAAGTTTTTCTTCATCAGTTTCTCTTCAACATCCTCTTTTTATTCACTCCCCTTAATCCCTTTTCTGTGAATGTCTTCTTGAAAATTAATTAAGCTTGTCTCTTATATAGACATGATATTCACTATTTCTAGATTCTTAATTCTTGGCGAGAAAAACAATCCTGCCAATTAGATTTAAAGAATAACTCCTGATTAGTCTCGTAGTTATCTTCATGCCAACTATACAAATCTTCTTTAAATCAATCACTTAACTCTGGTCAAATAAAACAAATAAAACAACCAGTTAAGTCTATCTTTAGCTCTTGCTAGCTAGATATTTTATCATTTTCTGAACTCTATGTTCCGTTGGTCAAATCTTCAGTTTGTTGTCAGTGACAACTGATAGTTCCATTGGCGTGACTCCAGTGAGCTTCAGGATCTCTGTCCATCAGGCATCATTAGATTTTTACTCATCGGGCAACTTTGTTTTCAGCTTGTCGGGCATCCTGTGGTTTTTCTTCATCGGGAAACACTATCTTCTGCTTGTCGGGTATCATTGTGAATTTTTTTCTTTTTCTTCATCGGGAAACACTATCTTCTTCTTGTCGGGTATCATTGTGAATTTTTTTCTTTTTCTTTACCGATGATGTGCACTCCATCGGTGTTATTTGTCACTTAGTGAATACTTGACATTTATGTATTTTTGAAAGAATAACCTTTGTTCTATTGATTCTCTGAAGTCTTTGGCATCGTGTACATGACCATACAGATGATATCAAATTGACATCAATGAAAATACAAACCATCAACTAATTTAATGCCTTGCATTATTTTCAACTTAATATTATCAAACATTCAATCAGTTACATGTCATCACTTCATCTACCTTCTGCTCTAGTTGAGCCAATATGTCTCTGAGTAATTTGTTTTCTTCTTCTTTCTCATCTACCTTCTTCACCAATTCAGCACTGGTCACCATTGTAGACTCTCTTACTGACTCTGCTGGTTGGAACATTCACCACAAGCCTGATCAAATTGGCTCTGATACCAATCTGATGGAAGTGCTGCAAGGTGTGCTCACACAAGCTTACTAAGGAATCCACTTGTCCTAGTATTCTTAGGATCCCAATCTCTCTTCTAGGGTCCCAATAGCCTCAATTATCCAAGCCTAAGACTATCCTAACTCAACTCCAAGAGTTAGTCTTCTTGTGTTTAACCTTGAAGGACAACTACCAATAGTTTTGTCTCAATGCTTCACTCTAGCTTGAAGGATTCTAGGCACAAATCCTTAATACCAACTTCATCAATGTTGCAAGGGTCATATCCACCATGAAAAAACTTATTCTACATCTTTCCAACTTTATTGGAATAGGTCTTCGATCCATAATCAATCGAGTTCCAAGTTAACTCTCTATAGGATCCTATTAGGCCTAATTGTCCAATTAGCCCTATCCAAAGGGTTTTTTTGGATTCTTTCTCAAAACTTGCAAATAACCACAAAAACTGACCTAGGATCCTGATACCCTTTTTGAATACCTAAAATATTTTCAAGGTCTTGGGTTCCCAAGTCATCCGTACACCAGTGTCCTAAAATGTAGGGCAAATAGGGCTCTTTTGGCTCTACACAAGAAGTCTACTGATTTATAATTAGAAATCCATCTAAATGGATTGGAAAATAACTTATCTCACAACTAGGGATCTATCAGACCCTAAAGGTTCAAAAACCACACTTGGTTTATATCTCTCACACACACCCTTGCTTCTGCATTCAAACTTACCTTTGTCATGCACCTAACCGGACAGTCATTGCTTGCCTAGGGCATGGCTTTAAAATTTGTAAAATGGTTCTTCAAGCCTCCTACTTGAATATTTACACTATAAAGAGGCTCCCCTACCATATTAATCCACCCTTTGAATATTTCCATGGTTGGATTCTATGGGGGAGCCATGAACCTAAAAATCACCTAGATTGTACCAGCAACTACACTAATTCCTAAACAATTTACTAAGTGTAACTAATCAATTCAAAAAAACTTGAGCACTAAATGGAAAAGTCCTATATCTACTCCTAATACACATATCCAACATTTTATCAGTCTTTTCAATCCATTAAAACATTGTTAACATCAAAATAACTTGACTGTTACAGAAAACCAGAACACTATCTTTCATTTACTTTCAAAAACTTGTTACATCACCACTCTACCTTGGGAAATGAGCCGCAAGGTATCTTAAGATGCCTCCTCCATAGTTTTAGGCCAATTTAATTCAATTCCCATTCCTACTTTGAAGGGAATCCAAATTTTTCATTGTTGCATGCAACAATTGCAAAAATTGCAAATGTTGCCATGACAACATTTTAGCATCTTTTGCATTAATGATGCAAACTAACTTCCATGACCTATAACCCATATCATTTGATGAGTTAACATAATTAAGGCCTTTCTAGGTAGTTTTCACACCTTACTTAGGTCTAGGACACTTTGAGACCATATTTCCCATTTTAGGCCTATATTAAGGACTAACTACTTAGAAACCAAACTAACCTAAACTAGATTGGGTTTAGTACTAACTACTAATCCATCTAGTCACACACAAAGAAAGACCTTCTAAGGTCAAAAGAAAATTCACTGACTTGGATAGAGTCAGTTACAAGCCAAAATTAGACTAAGCATTGGGAGCTTGCCTAGGTGCTCCTGCACCAGAGGTATGAAGAGAGAATGTTTGCACATAACGAAGTCTTGGCAGATTTAAAACTTGTTTCGATGCTGTAAAAAGGTGGTGAAATTTCTCCACATGCATGTGCGTGATGGAATAGAATGAGAGATGACAGAATCAAGCTCGGTCCATGGAAGGTAAATATCAATTGATTATGGAAAGTTATCATATGCAGAATTAAGAAATATTTTGAAGATGATATTAAGTTGGATATTATAGATTAGTGAAGATTAAGAGATCTTGTGAGCCTATAAAGCATTGTTACAAAGAAGAAAAATGAGATAAGAAGATTTAAAGAAAGACAAAGAAGTATTTGCAGATGTAGAAGAATGTCTTGATGTTCTCCACATCAAATGGTATCATAGCTCAGAACATTCTGAGTGTGTAGAAGGAAATCTACACCAGGTAGTAGTGTGGGTTCTTGGTTGTGAGATTGATCCATCCAAGTTGCAGAAGGAAGAAGTTGTTCTTGCATGTGTGAAGATCTCAGCAGGGGTCTTGGTATTGTCTCGATCGAGATGAATCTAGGTAGAAGGTGAAAAGAGAGCAACCACTAAGAGAAGCATGGTAAGAATATTCTAGAATATTGTATGGGTAAGATGGGAGTATGGTGCTGGTATGAAGCAGCAACATGAAGAATGGTGGACAACGACCAATATGCACTCCATTGATAGGAGTCACAGTTGAAGGAAATAGAGGAAGCAATGGAGGCATCATCACAAAGGATAACAGACAAAGAGGCACAAACAATTGGACATTTCCAAAGGGACATGGAAATCTTTCAAATGTGGGAGTATGGTGTAGAGGCACCTCAACTTTTGAGAATTATGCCAAGTTGCATAATAGTGATATGTTTAAGTCATTTAGCATTTCATGGAACCATGTCAAGGAATGGTTTAATGGATTAAAATTGCATTGATGTAATAAAAAAAAGGATTAAATGACATTTGTAACCAAAATGGGAATGGTCATATCGGGTAGATGAACGGTTTTCATAACTACCCAAGAATCTCGATAAAGGGATTCATCTCTATAAAGAGGAATGTAACCAAATAAAAAATAGGGGGAAGCTATGGGGTATAGGAAAAGAGAGTGAACAAGAGTGGAAAAGGAATTGGCTCTCTGGCCTTCCAGCCAGAGAGCCATGCATGTTATGTAATTCTTTTGAAGTTTTAATATTGGTTTCACTAAGTTGATGTTTTCAATTTTTGTAGACTTTTTATTTATATCCCTTGTAGTTTGATTTCGTAGTTCCCTATCTAAATTGGTTACTAGATGTTTAGTGTTTTCAGGTTTTTAATTAAAGAAACCAACAAAGGAATGAATCAGTTTTGAAATATTGAAAATGACATTAAAGAATCCAGTTTGATTTATGTATCAGGTTCTTTAGTTGTTTATAAATGATGTTTAATAATTTGGTTTGGTATATGTGTCGGGTTATAGTAGTCCCGATTTGGCATGATGGAAGTCATTTCATGTGGTAAGAAAATGATCTAGAAACTGATCATTATTGAATGCATGGAATTAGGAAACGGTTGCCAAGAACCATTATACCAATCTATTATTGGTTTTAAATCATGCAGAACTATGGGAAGGTGGTTGAAATGGTTTATATGCGTAGAGAGCTGAGAAGATATTTTTTGATAGCCATCATGAGAGGACTAATTGCAGACATAAGTGTGTTTGGGATAGCCGATGATTGTGAAGGGTCATGCCCACATTAACCAATGAAGTTCCTCATATGTGGAACTTGACCTTCATAGTGAAGAGAAGGTGGCGTATTTAGTTGTCTTCATAGTGGAGGAAAGGTGGTGAAATTTTCTCCCACGTACATGTGCAGAGACTCGTGTGGTGGTGAAATCCCAATCTCAGTATATGGAAGCTGTAAACCATGAAAAATTCATCGAACCTTGGTGAGTTGATTCAATGATGGAATGTGGAAGGTAATATTAAGTTGATATTATGGTTATCAAAATATCAGAAGATTGAGAGTCTCCAATCGATGTTCATAAAGATATAGAAATGAGGTATGAAGACAGAATGTTTGCACATAACAAAGTCTTGGCAGATTTAGAACTTATTTTGATGCTATGAAAAGGTGGAGAACTTTCTCCACATGCATGTGTGTGCTGGAACAAATCGAGAGTTGACATAATCAAGATTGGTCCATGGAAGGTAAATATCAATCGGCTATGGAAAGTAAACATAAGAAGAATTAAGAAAGATTTTGAAGATGATATTAAGTTGGATATTATAGATTAGTTAAGATTAAGAGATCTTGTGAAACTCTACAACATTGTTACAAAGAATAAAAATGAGATAAGCCAATTTAAAGAGAGACAAAGAAGTATTTGATAAGGTTTGAAGCAAGCATCTTGGCAATGGTATATTAAATTTGATAGTTTTATGAATAAGCATGGTTATATTTGGTGTCATTCAGACCATTATGTTTATTTTAAGAGGTTAGATGATGACAACTACATTATTTTATGTATATATGTTGATAATATGCTTGTAGCGAGGTCTAACATGGATCACATTCAGGGGTTAAAAGAATAGATAGAAATTTATTTTGCTATGAAGGATTTGGGAGCAGCAAAAAAAATCCTTGGTATGAAAATTTGTAGAGTTAGAAAGAACCAAAAATTGACTCTATCTCAGGCTGATTATGTTGAAAAGGTGTTGCAGAGATTTCATATGGAAAATTCAAAATCTATCAGCACTCCTTTGCCTAGTCATTTGAAATTTACTAAGGAGATGTGTCCAAAGACACAAGAGGAGGAAAATAAAATGTCCCAGTTATCATATTCTTCAACTGTAGGTAGTTTGATGTATGCCATGGTATGCACTAGACTAGATATTACACATGTTGTCAGATTTTTTAGCAGGTATATGAGTCATCTTAGAATGGAACATTGGAATGCTGTAAAACGGATTCTCATATATTTGAGAGGTAGGTCTAGCACATGTTTACATTTTGGGGGATCTAATATTGATTTGCAAGGCTATTTTGACTCATCTTTCATAGGGGATTTAGATACTAGGAAGATTACTATAGGGTAAGTATTTACTATTGGTTGGACAAAAATGAGTTGGATTTATCACTTGCAGAAGGTGAATGCTTTATCCACTATAGAGGCAAAGTATGTTGTTTCTATAGAAGAAGCTAAGGAGATGATATGGCTACAATTTTTCATGACAGAGTTGAGACACTCATAGAGTCACAATTATTTGTTTACAGATAGCCAGAGTGTCATTCATCTTGCAAATAATTTTTCCTTACATTCGAAGACCAAATACATATAGTTGAGGTATCACTTTATTTAGTCATTTTTGGATGATGGACAACTAAAGCTGGAAAAGATACATACAAATGAAAATCAAGCAGATATTTTTACAAATGAAGAGTGCCAAGGGAGAATTTGAACTCCTCTTCAACTTCAGTTGGTCTTCTAGATTGAACAAAATAAAATAGAACAACAAATTCCATGGTGGTTTTTTCATTCCAGTTGGAGCTACAGGGTCAAGTGTGTAATGATCAGTCTCCAAGAGGAAGGTTATTTTTTGTGGAGTATGATGAGTATCCAAGTGGGAGATTGTTTTTATATGAAGCCTAATAAGACTTAGAGGTTATTTTCCTGACTTTCATCGGCGTGGTTTCCCCCCAATATTTTCTACAGGGGTTTGGGGGCAGAGCCCCCAAGATGGGGACAAGGGCCAAAAATTATTCTAATCTTGTAAAAGGTGTCAGGAGTTATTTTTTCTCTATTGGATGAAATTTTCTAACCCTAATTTGTAACTTGTTAAAAGGGCTTCAAATTAGGGTTTTGATATATGTTTTTGTAGCTTCTTACAGTGAGATTGATTTGCAAGGGATTGTAGATTGTAATCAGGGTGGTTTACTAGAATATAATATTGGATTCTCTATTTGGTGGACATGGCCCAAGATTTGGGTGAACCACATTAAATATTTGTGTCTTCTGTGTGTTTTATTTATTTATTGTATTAGCTATATTTGCATGTAATTGTTAGATTTATGTCTTTTAATCCTAACAATTTTATGTTATGAAGATTGATTGTGCAAGTAGTCAAGTGTGTTTGACCTGAAATTTGATTTGAGATTTTTATTACAAAAAGTTATGAGATTTTGATTTTGATCCCAAAAATGGACTTAGGACCATCAAATTAAGTAGGGGTAATTTTTACGTCGATTAGAGCAAGTTGAAAAATACAAAAAAAAATTGTGGATCTGTGATATGCCTGTGTATGCTGTAACATCCCATGCATAAAGTGTTATGTCAATACATAGGTACTCGATCATGTCTATGACAATGATGTGCATTTGACCACTTGCAAAGAGATGATTATCACTCCAAACTTAAATTACACACCCTCATAATATATATACAATTTAAAGGGCAATTTTAGCATACTAGAAACACTTGAAATGAAAAACCCAACATGAATGCAACCTAGGACTTAGTCACTGGTTTTAAGATATTATTTTCATCACTAAGCCTTTGGGACACAGAATGTCAATACAACCCTCACTGGTGAGGCAACTATGAGGATATGAATATGACATTAATCATATTGAATGATGGAGATAGACATAAGCACCAAGCCATAAACTACCAGGATTACCTGAATGTCATGTCCTTTTGATATTGCAAGTGAGCATTAGCACTAGGGCATAAAGTGCCAAGATGACCTGAATACTTCTTGTGTGCAAACACACTAGACAAAATAGAGATACTTCTTTTCCTATGCAATAATGATTGTTTTGTCTGCAATGACCCTTTTATCATTCATAACCTAGGATAAATTAGCATGTATACCCGTAGTGGCCCATACGTTCACATCCTAGGGTAAATATTTAGATTGCACAATAATAAGAAGTTACTCAAAATAGAAAAATGAGATAATTCCAACCTCTCTATAGCTTAAAAATAAAGAGAGTCAAGGTATGTGTGGTTTTTTGAGCTTGATGTGAAGACTCTTATCATAAACATTTGGTTTATTTCACGTTTCTAGATCATCAGAACCATACCCACAAGAAAAAATAAAGTATTATGCCCCCAGTCCTTGCTTCTCTATTCAAGATAGACATATTTGAGTCACTCAGTGAGAATAAGATGTAAAATCCAATTGAGAGGACAAAATACAAAGAAAATTTCAGCATAGCTCAAACAGTTTCAGTGATTTTTTTTTCATGAATATGATTGTCTGCATGCTCTTGTGCGTTGTTTGAGATGTCAGTGGAAAAAACCCTACAATGGTTAAGAGATAGGAAACTAACTCAGATAGGATAACCAGGTGTAACTGACACAATGATGACCTGGTTAAAATTGCTAGGACATTGGGATTGAATAGTTTGATTGTCCTAAGACTATAACGTTGATCAGTTTCAAGGCATGAATGTTCTATGAAGAACCAAGGTATCACGAAAGTGACTGAAAGATATGTACAAAATAAAGTAGAAGCATATGAAGGTGCGAAATTCCAAGAACTACATTGATAGATGGAGTGTTGAATTAAAAAGAGGCACTTATTTACTAGGTTTTCACCTACTTGGCAGAGATTCTATTTTTGCTACCTTGGCACTTGTTTACTAGGTTTTCACGAGGGCACTTTTTTAATTTATTTTTACTTTTTTTTGTATTTTTCTCTTTTCTTTTTCTTTTTGAATTTTTTATTTTTTTGGTGACTCATCAAGGTGCCTATTGTCAGGTTTTCACTATGATGATCATTTTTTTAGGACTTTTTCCAATTTCTATTTTTTTTTCTTCAGGATTTTTGGAGTTGTACATGTTACTAGCTTAGAGAATGCTAACTGTAGAATTGCTTCAGATAGATAGTGTTGATAGGTTCACAGATCTATTCTCCTTCTATCATTGAGAGTTAATAAGATCCAGAGCCAAAGACTATGGTAATGATATAAGGACCCAGCCACTTGGGTAAAACTTGCCTTTTTGTTCCTGATATTGTGAATTCCTAGGATTCTATCTTAAAAGAAGGTCACCAACCTAAAATTCTTTGTGTCAAACTTTATTGTTGTAGCCTTTAGGAATTCTCTATTGTTGTAGCCTTTAGGAATTCTCTTTTGGTAAGCCCTAAGGCAATTGAATGCCACTTGTCAATGTTCATCCAACAAATAAACTCATAGAGATGAAATTTCAACTTTAATTGGTAAACTGATTCTTCCCGATATACCAAAGAAAAAGGTGTAGCTCCAGTAGGTGTTCTGATACTTTTTCTGTAAGCCCATAGAACCAGATTAAGCTAAAGGTGCCAATCCTTTTTTATTTTTTTACCATTCTATGCAAGATATTAAGTAGGGTTTTGTTGGAGGCTTCATCCTGGCCATTACCTTGAGGGTAGTAGATAGAAGACCAATGTTGTTTGATTCTAAACTTGTCACAGAGTTCATCCATATCCTTTTTTGAACTGCCCTCCGTTGTTAGTCACAATTGAGGAGGGGATCATGTACCCATATATAATGTAGTTGAGGATAAACATAGCCACTTGTTTTCTCCTTCGAATCACTTTGTAATGTACTTAGTGGCTGTGATGATAAACTTATGACCATTAGATAAATAAGGATATATTTGAATGGTGAGATAAAATACCCACTATTGAAAGGACCAATGAGTGATAAATGGTATGAGCTCCCTTTCTAGAGAATGTATGAGATTACCATGTAGCTTACCTTTCTTACAAGTCTTAGCAAATTTGATAGCTTCTTTCTCCATATTCGGCCAATAGTATCCGACCTTTAGTAGTTTTTGAGCTAGACTTTGACCATTAGAGTGAGATCCACAAATGCCTTCATGGACTTCAGCTAATGCACATTGAGACTCTTCACATTCTAAAAACCTAAGCAATGTACCATCTAAACCTTGCCTATATTTGTCATTACCTATGATGACATACCATGAGGCATTTCAAATCAAGTGTCATTTCTCATTTTGAGTAAGGTTATCAGGAATAATTTGGTCACATAGGTATGAGTAGACATGGATATATCAAGAAGAGTTGTGTCCAATGATAGAACAGATCATCTAGGAGTCAGGTAAGTTTTAGGCATGATAGGGTAATGCTTCCACTAGGAACTCATAGTGGAACTCATTTTCTTATAGTTGTAACATTGATGAAAGTATAGCCAAAGCATCAACTACCTTATTTTCTGACCTTGGTATCTGCTAAAATGTGATGAAGACAAAGTATTTCTTAAGATCATCAACCATCCTTTTGTAGGGCATTATTTTTTCATCCTTAGGTTGATATACATCATCAATCTAGTTGATTATAAGTTGAGAGTCATCATAAATATGCAGCTCAACAACCTTCCATTCAATAGCCATTTTCATTCCATTCACCAAGGCTTCATATTCTACAATATTATTTGTACAAGGAAAAAGAATCGTGTATGCCTTTGAGAGTGAACATTGTTTAGGGGTTATAAAGAGAACTTCAGTACCAAATCCTATTTGAGTGAAAGATCCATCAAATAAATTTTACCAAGACTACTGAGTAAGATGCATGATAGATTCATATGAAAATTCAATGTTCAGAGGTTGATCATCTTGAAGAGGAGAATCAACCAATTGATCAATAATTTATTATCCTTTTATAGATTTTTGTTCTACATACTATGTTGGAATTATGTGATTTTTGGAGGAGATATGTAGAGTGGTCATGTGTGGATACATAATTGGTTGTCTTTGATGGCACCATATTTAGTTATCATGGTTATAGTGATTGGTAAGCATTGACAATGATTGGTAAAAGGGAAGATCAACTAAGTATGTTGACTGGTGTTCAAGAAGAACAATATCATATATAGATTGTGAGAGAAGTCTAGTTGAGGAATGATTTAGATGATGCGATTGGAGATACAACATGTATATGGTATGTGGAATCCATAATTCAAACTGCAACAGTTTTTTGCAAGTTTGTATTGAATTATTTTTTGAGTATAAAGGTAGTTTACCTATCTGATCACCAATCAGAGTTTCATATTAATTTTATTGAGGAGATGGATCTAAGGCTAACATAGTAATATTATTATTGGTAATAATTTTTGAGGATGACATATTGGAATTTGTTGACACTGATTTCGAGGAGGTTAGTTAATATTTTTGGTTGACTGTGATGGAAAGTTCTATGTCTTTTGTGAACTAACGAGTGTCTATATAAGGATCACTAAATTGTTTTCTTTAGGTTTGCGATCTTATTTTAAGATTGGGTGATCACGAATTGAAGGAGTAGAGATCACTATAGAATTAGGAAGAAAAGGAGCATAAAGGATCTGATAGGAAATCAGTGCCATTATACAGATCAAAAATCTTGTTGTTCCCTAATAATTACAGTAGGTCAAATCCCCTAACAGGGTGAAATTTAACAGGTTCTTATTTGTAAATCCTTTAACATGGTAGCTTCTTTATTGAGGTTTGAAATTGTCTAGCGAGGTAGATCATAACTAGTCTGATTGTACTCCTAATAGTGTACTAATCACTCCTAACAGGGTGAACCCTCAGAAAGGGTATTTGTAGCTCCTAACAGGGAAAATTCATTTACTATAGTTATTAGGCTTGTGGGTGCCATCCCCACCATGATTTTTTCCCTCTCACAAGGGTTTCCATGATAATAATACCTATGTTATGTGTGTTTAAGTTGTGGATGCTTGATATTACTTACTATTATTTATTTACTTAAGATTTATGCTTTGTGGTTTGGAAGTTGCTAGTACAATTAATCAGATCAATGGTTGAATTTGTTCATTGCCTGTTTGGATTGATTCACCCCCCTCCCCCCCTTTCAGCCATAAGATTTCCAAAAATTGGTATCGAAGCATAGGTCCTCTTGATAGTAAGCCTAACTGCCTGAGGAAAATATCCCTATAAGTCATCATGGATAGATACAAGTATGAAAAGCAACTTGAGGATGCAACTGAGAGAAAAACTGAGGCATTCCCTTTCATAGAGAAGAGAGATTTCTAAGCAACTGAGTGAAAGTCAAGATTACATTGAACAACTGTCTGAGGGTAGTTTGTCTAAAAAATCAAAGGAAGCACTTGCAGATCTAATGGAAAAAATAGTGGACTCAAAAGAGAACTAGAAAATATGAAAAGAGAGCTTGAAAGAAAATCTATAAGGATGGTTGAAGAACTTGAAAAAAAAACTATTGATGATGCCCTAAAAGTGAAAGATGAAACCCTAAAAAGAAAATTTGGAGAAACTATTCATATTAGAGAAATAGGTAGCCACATTGTAGAAACACTTACATGATACAAATGAAGAAAAAGATGATATTGAAAGAGGGAATGGGGGAATAAGGAAAGAGAATGAAAAACTAAAAGAAGAGTTGAAAGCTGTAAACAATCTGGAGGATAAATTTAGAAAGAGTTCTGGAAAACTTGATGAACAACTTGGAAGGGAGAGGATGAATATAGAGAAACAAGGTTTAGGTTTTTCAAACTTTTAAGCTAGCAAATCTTATGGCACTAAGAAAATCAATGCAGAAAAACAATAAACACCCAAGGTGATCAATAATACTGGAAAGAGAAGGTATAAACCGGTATGTTTTAATTGTCATAAGGAAGGTCACACTGCTAATGTATGTTGGTTTAAATTGATTGGTCCAAATGTTAGACCTAGAGGCTCTAGTAGTAGAGCCTCTAGGTCAAGAATTAACAACTAGTGGGCATATGATTACAATAGTCAGAGACCTATCAATCAAGGTAGTCGGTCAGATGTTACTTGTTTTAATTGTCACAACTGTGAAAATGTGGCTGTGAATTGTAGATTAAGGTCATTCAAAGGAAATGCTTGATCCTAGAATGTAATAGGTATGGTTGGTTATGTCTGTAACAAGGTTGGTCATCTTGCTAGGTCATGTAGAGAAAGAAAGTATACTAGAGGTCAATCGGTAATCAATGATGAAAATGCTAAAGGAAAGGAAATTTTAATGCTAATGATGTTAGAAATGATATTAAGAAGACATGGGAAAGGAAAGGAGAATTTAATTCATCAGAGTTAAATGAGGACTCCACAAGTTTAGGGAATGTGAAGAATCTATCGATAAACTAAGAACTTTATTTTCTTAGAGGGTGGCACTTAGAAGACAAATCATCTAGCGATCACTTAAATTAATGAGTGGTAAGATTCATATGCATTTTCATATTCCTATTTGTGAGTTAATGTTGGTTAGTGAAAGAAAGCACTTGTATGCATATAACAAAGTGTTATGTTTTAGCTTTTGTGGTCGGTGGAAAGCATTATCTGACCGTTATGTCTAATGATTACATTATCAAACATTATAAAGATGAGAAAGTGAACTCATTTATCACTTTACATTCTAAAAAAGTTTACTAAAGAGCACGAGATTGCATTCTATAGAAAGAACTAATTGCATTTGTGGACTAAGATCTCACACAATAAATTCTATTAGTTGTTGAAGTACATTAATAGGTAAACTTGAGGCTATAAGCTTAAATTGCTAGAGCTCTTTACAGGAATAGTTGTTGTTTTTGTTAATTGATTGAAATTATGGATACTGTAGTTTTTCTTAACATCATTGATGAGCCAAAACCCGTGTTAAGTTACACTCAATGAAGTCAAATGAAAAAAATCCAATGGGTGTGCTATCTTTGATGCCGTATGGTGTACTGTTAACTAAAGATATTCGTTCGTTTATACACTGCAAATTGAAAGAACTTGGAGATAATGACATCTACAATGAATTTATTAAGTTGAGAGATGATGTGAAGGTGAAAGATGAGGATATACATTTGGTTCAAAAAGGTTTCACTTATGCACCTAAGATACCTGATGAGTTTCATTCAGATTGGATAAGATATGTTTTGAGAAGAGTACATGATCAATTCATTTGGAGAGACAAGCCACACAATATTACAAAGGAGTTAATAAAAAAAGTTACTAGATTTTGTGTGACCCATGAAGCACCTACTATATGATCTATTGCTAAAAATATGGGTATTCTCTTAACCAAATCCAAACATTATCACCGATTTATGACTATCAAGGATATTAATGATAAGGAAGCTAGATTCACTTCTATAGTGATAGGTTACAAAGTATATCATTCTAGTCAGTTGAACAGTGTACTTGGTGGATCTATTCATGTTGCATATAGAATGGTGAAGGAAGGTGCAAAATATGATCTTTGTGAGATGTTGAGAGGTCAACTCTTTGTGAACATGGAGAAGATCAAGAAAGATAAGAAGAATTCATTCAAATATGGATCACTCCTAGTATGCATGTTCTTTTATCTGTAGAATTATTTTCCAAGATTAGGTTTTATTACATGGTCAAGGGATAGAACCATAGTAATGAAAATTAAGCAATGCATAAGGAATTTAGGAAATTATTTTAATTTAGTCATGTGGGGTTACTTTAAAGATTTTCAAGGAAAAATGCATTTGAGAGAAATAATCTCAACAGGTATTGTTGAGAAGTACAAAAATGATATATGTTTTCTAGTAGATACAGATACATGTATGTTGTAAGTAGTGCAACCTAGAAAGTGTTGGATATCTACCATGGGTTATGAAGTTGATGGTGATCTAGTCACTATTCATGCTGATGTTTTATTGTCAAAACTAGTTGATACATAAATACCTAGGTTTGGAACTTATGAAGAGTCATCATTGAAAATACATAGTGAACTAAGAGCACCAGTAATCCTAAGAAAGATTAGGAAACAAGTAGACAATATAGCCAGAATGAGTGTCATAAAACCTAAAATTATGGTAAATCTTAGAAAGAAAATGGAGAGTGAGGAAGAAAGCACATCTACTACAGGAGTCAAGGATACTAAAGATGAAGCAAAAGTGGTTAAACCTTAGAGAGTAACAAGGAGTTCAATACTAAAACAAACAAAATCTACATCTACTACTCCTATTAGGACTAAGACAAAAAAGGAGACACTTGAAGCTATTCAAAGGACTTACAAAAGAATGAAAGCAATGACATTAGGCTATAAAGAGTCAAAGAGTAAGAAAGGAAGTAAATAAAAGGTTGAAGAAGAAAAGGTTGAACCTGAGTCTGAGAAGGATCAAATGGAATTGAGAGCCAGTGAGGAGAAGTATACTACTATGGGAATTGATAAAATTGACAATACTATTAGTCTTAAGAAGATTGTAAAAGACATTAAGGAACATGAAAGAATGAAAGAAGTATGGACTCACTTTGATAAATTTGATAGTGAAGAGAAGAGAAAGATAGAAGATGTAGTTGTAGAAAGTATACATAATTGTTTCATGACACCTAGTAAACTATACAAGACAGTACCAAAGGAACTGTTTAATGTAGTTGACAAAAGATAGAGAGAAGCTTTGAAGATTGAGAGAGTAATGATGGAGCAAGAACTTGGAATTTTAAAACCTAAATTGTCTACATAATAGATAGAGTTGATAGTGGAAGAATTGAGAGAAGGATCTAAGACCAAGGATAGAGTTATAAGAATTATCATTGGAGAAACACAATCGTTGAGAGATGAGACAGTGGATTTACTAACACAGTTTGTAAAATCTAAGACTATTGCTGAAGAAAAATTGATTGAAGAGGAAAGAAAGGAACAAGAGACATGAAATGAAGAATTTAATGATGTTATGGTTAATGTTATCTTTGATATCCAAGAGTTAACACAATATATTGAAACTCAAACTGAGATAGAAGCACCAAAAGTACATATTGTTTAGAAAATGACAAAACATAAGCATGATGAGGATATACTTTCAATGAAGAGGAGATTAAGTTGAAAGAGACAGAGTGAAGGGAAAGAAAAAGAAAGTCATAATACTAAAAGGAGCCAAAAACATCATTAGGAATTTAGTACCTGATATGGCATATGAAAAACAAGATAATCATATTGAAAAATTAGGTATATTGGTCAAGGTTGTTTCTGATCAAGTATCTAACTTTGAGAATGCACATGTGAAGTTAGCAATGAAAGAATATGAGAATAAATGAGATGTCAAGTTGAATGAGATCATATCAATGGAAAAACAATCACTTTCAGTTATTGTGAATAAAATGAAGGAAATTATATAGGAGATTGGACAGATACTTGTAAAGGTTTCAAAGTTTATATCTTTTATATAGGATTTGGAGAAGAAGAGAGAAGAAGCCCAACAAGAAATTGATACTTTGGTTACAAAGTTTGATCCCCTAACTAGTTGAGTTACAACATATAATCCTAAAGTGAAGGTGATTTCATACAACATGAAGAAGTTTCAGGTTGAGAAAGAAAAAAGAATAATATCTCTTATGGAGCTGTAGAACTATCTAGCTCCCACCATAGATCTTATGCAACAAAATATGAGTGACGCAGAGACAATCCTTAGTCTAAAAGAGGTGAATACTCTAGAAGATATGGAAGGAACAACATTGGTTATACATGGATAGATTTTATCTATGGAGCACTTACAAGAATCATGGGAAAATACATTAGAAACTATAAAGTCAAATTTTAAGGATACTTTTGACTGAATGTAATTCTGGTAAGTACATGTAATCCTTTGTCATTATGTATGTGAGAATATTGTATGGGATAATAATGTAAGGCATACAAAATGTAAGGGGAATTATGTTGAGTATTAGCTATATTATGTATTGTATGTATATGGATGAAATTTTTTTAAAGCATTTTGATTATGATCAGATTTTTGAGATGAATATCAGAATGTTTTTCCATCAATGCCAAAGGGGGAGATTGTTGACATTATGTGAGTTTTGCAGGAGATATGTAGAGTGGTCATGTGTGGATACATAATTGGTTGTTCTTGATAGAAATGTATTTAGATATCATAGTTATAGGGATCGGTAAGCACTGAACATGATCAGTAAAAGGGAAGATCAACTAAGTATGTTGACTGGTGTTCAGGAAGAACAATATCAGATATAGATTGTGAGATTAGTCTAGTTGAGGAATTATTTAGATGATGGGATCAAATATAGATTATGTATATGGTATTTTGAATCTATTATTCCAACCGCTGTAGTTTATCATAAGTTTGTATTAAATTATGTTTTGAGTATAAAGGCAGTTTATCTATCTGATCACTAATCCAAGTTTCATATTAATTTGATTGAGGTGGTGGATCTAAGGACAACATAATAATTTTATTATTGGTAATAAGTTTGAAGGAGGACATATTGGATGTTGTTGATGCTAATTTTGAGGAGGTTTGTTAGTCTTTTTGGCCGACTATGATGGAAAGTTCTAGGTCTTCTATGACCTAATGACAATCTATATAAGGAGTAGTAAATCAATTGATTTAGGGTTGCAATCATATTTTAAGATTGGGCAGTCACAAATTGAAGGAGCATAGATCAATATAGCATCAAGAAGCAAAAGATTAGAAAGGATCTGATAGGAAATTAGTTCCATTCTACAGATAAACAATCTTATTGTTTCCTAATAGTTACAACAGGTCAAATCCCAACAGGGTGAACTTTAACAGGTTCTTATTTGTAAATCCTTTAACAGGGTAGCTTATTTATTAAGGTTTGAAATACTCTAGAGAGGTAGATCATATATGGTCTGATTGTACTCTTAAAAGTGTACTAATCACTCCTAACAAGATGAACCCTTAGAAAGGGTATTTGTAGCTCCTAATAGAGAAAACACATTTACTACAATTATTGGGCTTGTGTGTGTCACCCCCACCATTATTTTTACCTATCACAAGGTTTTCCATGATAAAATACCCTTTTTATGTGTTTTTAAGTTGTGGATTCTTGATATTACTTACTGTTATATGTTTACTTAAGTTATATGCTTTTTGGTTTGGAAGATTCTAGTGCAGTTAATCAAATTGGTGGCTGAATTTGTTCATTACCTATTTTGCATGATTCAAACCCCCCTCTCAGTCATAAGATTTCCAACATACTAAATATAAAACTCACTGAGTATCATAACCCATTTAGCCAACCTACATGTTAGAGTTTCTTTACTCAGAAGATACTTCAATGGATCAATCTTTGCAACCAGTCTTATAGAGTGTGCAAGCATATAGTTTCTTAGATTTTGTGAAGAAAAGATCACAACAAAGAAAGCTTTCTCAATAATAGTGTCGTTTATCTCATATGAGACTAATGTCCTGTTGACGTAGTATACAGCTCATTCCCTTTTCTTCTCATCATGTTGAGCTAGGAGTGCCCCCAACGATGTAATTGTAGCTAACATGTAAAGAATTAATGGCTTTCCTTGAATAGGAGGCATCAAAATAGGTAGATTTTCAAGATACTCCTTTATCTATTTCAGGTTCTTTTCACATTTTTCATCCCATTTGTAGGTTATTCCTTTATGTAATGTATTTTTGAATGGTTAAGCTGTATTCACTAACTGAGAAATAATCTGTCTGATTGATTGCAATCTTCCCTATAGAGTTCTCATTTGACTTATGTTCTTCGGTGGTGGCATTTCCATTATATCCTATACTTTTTCTGGATAAATTTCGATACCTTTAGCTGAAACAATATACGCTAACAATTTTCTAGATGTAACATTGAATTCACACTTCTTCGGATTTAATCTAATTTTGAACTATTCCATTCTATCTAAGATTAGACCAAGTTTTGCTAGATGTGTTGATCTTTGCATAGATCTTACCAAGGTTTCATCTGCATAATATTCCATGTTTTTATGCATCATGTCATGAAATATTGTAGTCATGTCTCTTTTATAGGTAGCACTTGCATTATTTAGGCCAAAGGGCATGACATTCCAGTAGAATGCTCCCCAAGAACAAGTAAATGTTGTTTTCTCTTTATCTTCAAGTTCAATTTTGATATGATTATAGCTAGAATAGCCATCTGTAAGACAGTATATTTTGTATCCAACTGTCCTATCCACTATCATGTAAATATTAGGGAGTGGGAAATCTTCTTTAGAACACGCTTTATTCAAGTCTCTAAAATCTGTGCATACACATTGATTTTTCTAGTTTAGAAACAAGTATAATGTTTGATATGCATTTAGCATAGTCAATAGATTGGGTGAATCCTTCTTTGCGTAACTTTTCTAGATCAACTTTAAAAAGTAATGCAACATGAGGATGCATTTTACTAACTTTCTACTTTACAGGTTTTACTCTAGGAGCAATATAAAGATGATGCATGATAAGATCAGGATGTAGACCCAACATGTTAGAATATTTCCATGCAAAGTTGATATTTTTTACTTGAAGAATTCAGCAAAATCTTTCAATTCTTTCTTTGATAATGATTGAGCTACATGTACAATGTTCTAAGTTTCCTTTGTTCCAATACAGGCTGGGTTGGTTCAATAAGCACTGATGATCATTCCTGAAAGTGACTCAGAAAAACATCAAGTATCTCATCTTTAGGCACCTCAGAGAGGTTTTCACCATTAGATACATCTTTTATTTTTACTATTTTTAGTTCTGATACTGCCACGATGTGGTTTTCGCCATCAAAATGCTTGATTCTTTTCATTTTATTTTTCAAGATAAGATACTTGATATATGCTTCCATCATGTTCATGCTAGGTTCACTGATGGAAGAGGTCATAGGTTCAACAATATTAATATAGCAGGCTAAGGTGTTGTCATTGGAAAAAGTGGGAATATTTGTGGTTGGTCTTGCATAGTCTAGTCAATAAGCTCAGGATGAATGAGGGATAAAGATTCAGTGGGCTCGAGGGAATTCATGGTACTTGGTCATCATAAACTTTGACTATCAAGTTGAGTTATAAAATACCACCTTGCATATGTGTGTTTAGACCGTTAAGATCCATAACATCATTATCAGAGTTCACGTTAGCATTTTGAAAACCTAAATCGTCAGACCTACCTCTAGAACCCTTACCTACCTTGAATTGAGTTACATATCAATGAACAACATCTATATTCTTTTCAATTGTTTCTTCAGACATATAATCTCATTCATATTCATTGGAATCTATTTCAACCTTATTAGACATATGTAGAACATGAGTGAAGTCAATTAACTGCTCCCAATTAGGATGTCCCTCTTCTTCCACTTCCTTAGACTCAAAAGGAATGTCATTGGTCCTTTTAAAAAAAAATTCTATAGTCATGTTAGCTTCTTCTACATCAGGTTTCTCTTGTGAATTATAAGCTTGTGCTTGAATGGAATTGATAAGTTCGTCATTATCAGACTTTTTTTCAACTGTATTCACTTGTGTATTTTTTTCTCTATCATTTTCAAGGATACTTAAGGAATCAGGAGGGATAGGATAAGGAAAGACATCTTCTTCTTTGGAATTATCCTGATCAAAGATAGGTGTACTCTTGTCTTTCACATAATGAAAGTTATTATTTTTCAAATTGAGACCAGTTTTATAATTAGGATCTCTATATTCTGCATGAATTGGTTTAGTTAGACCTTTCTGATTCATAATAATGGGATCATTTCCTTTATATCCCATGTGTTTCATTAGCTCATATCCTTTACCATATGTTCTAGGAGAAATCTTACAATATTTGACTTTTCTATCTTCATTTTCTCCTCTAACAATCCATGAAAGAACACCTTTCTCTTCATTTTCATCAGCAAGGGAAATAATTGACTGAATAAAATTACCATAATGTATGAAATTTTATTGTAATTTTTATGGTTTCATAGTTTCAGAAGGTTTTCCATAATATCTAGGTGATGGGGGGAGAGAGTTCAATGAAAGAACTAGTTCTATTCTATACCTTCCCATTCCAGTATTTGTGATTTGAGATTCTTCTCAAAGTATTTCATCATAGCCTTAGAGATTTCAGTTGTTTGGTCTTTAGAAGATTCCCTATTATGATGAACAAGTGTGTCAAAGGATTGTCCTAATGCATTGCAGGCATAACTAGTATATGCAGGAGTACTAAATTCAACTCCGTTGTAGGGGAACTTTAAACATTGATGGTACATGGATGGAATAGTTTGCATCTCGTGAATCCATGGTCTTCCCAGAAAAAATATTTTAGGCTAAAGTAAGTTCAAGCACTTGACAAATTAAATCTCGTTCTACAGGTCCTACCCTGATCGGAAGTGCCATTAGACTTAGAGGATCATTCTTCTTCATCATTTTATTTAATTGTTATCTTCTTTCTTAGATCTATAGCATGCTTGGAAAATCCTATTTGTGTGATTGAATTGTAAGTAAAAATGTTTATAGCAACACATCCATCTATCAAAACATGCTTGATACAATGTTTATGAATCATGTCTTCAATATGCAATGGATGGTTATGTGGATGGTTTAGAGAGTTATCATCTTCTTTAGATAATGACATGTAGTGAGGTGAGGTCAGATGACCTACCATAGATTGAAACTTATCTAAGACTAATTATTTAGGCACATTTGTAGCTATCAGAGCGTTATCCAAGATCTCTCTTTGAGCAGGAAATATCTTAAGCAGTTTAGAGATAGAAATTTGAGCATTTGTTCACTGTAATTGCCCAACAACACTATAACCAGTAGAGGATGATGAAATAAAATATATAGATGTAGATGATTTAGAAGTAGTTGGAGCTGGTTTTTTTCTTGTAGATATAGGTTGTTTTGAAGATGAAGCTTGATTCGAAGGTGAAGAACCAACTCTCTTAAGACTAACCTTTGCTTGAGCGTGGGTTATGACATTTGTAGATTCAAACTCTTCATTTTTTTATTAACGATTATCACATTGAAATGTTCTGAATGAGATGGTTTTATTGGATGATATTAGAATTGGGTACTACTAATGTTGTTAGCATTCATGTTTTGTCACTGATGTCAACATATGTTTTTGTGGAGAGAACAGACTGGTTATTACTATTGTATGATGATTGACATAAGTGTACGTATACTGTATGGTTAAATCAAAACAAGCAAAGATGATGATATGTAGAAGGATGTGTGATGATCTTATTTCTAAGGTCGCTTGGCTTAATATTGCATATTGGAGTTTTTACAGATTTTTTAGTGAAGACTAGTTTCTGGATTGTGACAGTGATGCTTGACAGAGTGAGTCTCTGTGTTTTAGGGATATCTTACAGGAGATGATGATTCAGGTTATGCAAGCTTAAGAGATGACAAAAGACATGTTGAAGAATTTTTTTTATTGATCGCAAGTCATGTGATTATTGGTGATGTCATCTAAGGCATGTATTCTGGAGGAGATCTATTTGGGGCCGAATTCATAGATATAACATACATTCTGGATTGTGAGCATGGATTATGGATCTTGGATTATATCTAATGTAGTTTAATTTATGTTTACTTGTTTTAGGTACCGTGTGTATCTTAGCAAGAAGTTAAATAATTATTTGTATATTGGGAAAGCTTAATTGGCTGACCTAATCAACTATTGTAATAGGGTATTTATGAGAGATATTTTATTTTGAAAATATGGATGTATGTTGAGAAGGTAATTGAAAAGATAGAGAAGTGTGGAAGCTTCAAAGCTTGATTGGATACTAGATATAGAGAAGAGTTTATGATTATAGTAATTCATTGGAACTGACCAAGCAAAGACAGTTGCTATCAGAAAGTTCATTGGATTGTATATTTCTTATATACACTTGTTCGGATTGTAAATCCTTGAGTGTGGCTCTAACCTTCTTTGGGTAGTACACCTAGGAAGTGAGCCCATTGTTACTCTTGACTTGTAATAGGGTATGTCCTTTAACATGGAACATGTATTGTAATGTTGTAATAAGCTCCTAACAATGCTAAATCTTTTAACAGGGATACTCTACTCTCTGTACATCATTTGTGGGTGCTAATTCCCATTGGGGTTTTACCTTTAATAGGGTTTCCTTGAAAAAAATATTGTGATGGTATTTACTGTGTTATCATTTGAATTGAAGTTTTGGTTTATAAAGTTTAAAGTTTAATAATATGTCTCACAACTGATTCACCGCCCCTCTTAGTTGTGCTTATGGAATGTTATTCCTAACAATTGGTATTAGAGCTATTGGTCCTTAGAGAGAAATCTTAACAGTTCAAGATGATCCTAAAGATGACTTACTATAGGAAGGATAGTCTGAAATTTGATCTTGAAAACTTTGACAGTTGGAAGAACAAGATGAGAACACATTTTCTATGTTTGGGAATCAACTACTAGATGATCACTAAAAGGAAAGAAAAGATAAAGACTGAGGATGAACTAGATAAAGCTAATGGTGATTAAAAGAATTTATTTTCATGTAACATGGTAGCAAGGGAATAATTGATCAGTGCACTTTGTGAAGGAAAATTCAAAGAAGTAAAAGACTGAGATTCTTCCCATGAAATTTGGACAAGATTGGAAGCACTGTATAAAGGAGATACATTTAAAAAATAAGCAAAGCTAAAAAATTGGAAGACAAAGATGGAATCTTTGAAAATGAAATATGATGAGAATATTAGAGCGTATGCATAGAGAATTACTAAGTTAGTTACTCGCATCAGGAATTCTGGAGGTACTTATAGTGAGGAAGAAGAAATTGTGAAGATTCTCATATTGTGACACCTATATAATAAACTAAAGTACAAGATATAAAGGAGATTATACCTTTGAAAAAAAACTTCAATAGAGAGATGTTGATTGGAAAGCTAACTACTTTTGAGGCCATAGAACTAGGAGATTCTCTACCTAAAGTTGAGTCAGCATTCAAAGCGACTATACATAGAAACAAAAAGACCTTATCTAGAATTGTGATCACCAACAATAGTAACTTAAGAGAAGAACTTGGAGACTATGCTAATGAATGGGAACATATACAAGAAGAAGAAAGAAAGCTAGATGAAGTGGTATCCTTGATCCCTAGAAGAGAAAAGAGAGGTAAGGGTAAATTTGAAGGCAATTTACCCTTGAAATGTTTTTCAAGCAACAATATAGGTCATTTTGCATCTTGATGTCCTACAAGGGTTCCAAAACATAAACCTAAGTTTTACAAATCAAAGTATCGAAAAGACAAGGAATGTTACTATGCTAGTGAAGGTGTTTCTGATAATGAATTTTTTGACTATGATGAGATTGGATTTATTTCTATTAAGGTTGATGAACCTATACAAGAAGAAAAAGCCTTAGTATCTCATGTTGAAAATAAATCTAAATGGGTTATAGATAGGGGTTGTTCACATCATATGTCTGGATATAAAAACATGTTTGTTAGTATGAAAGGATATTATGGTGGTGTTTTTATATTTGGTGAAAATAATCCTAAGCTTATCATTGGAGTTGGATCTATTTCTCTGGATGGAAAAACTAATACTGAAAATGTACTCCTTTTTCATGGACTTAAGCATAATTTGTTGAGTGTTGGATAGCTAGTGGAAAAAGGTTATCAATTGAAATTCATTGATGGGAAATGTTCTATCAAAAGTAAATCAAGAGACTTGATCGCATCTGGTACTAAATCTAGAGGTAATGTATTTTAATTTATTACATCTGAGGCTTCTTGTTTTATTGTGGAGGTTGATGACATTTGGTTATGGCATAGAAGATTTTGTCATGTTAACTTTGATAATATTGTGAAGGTAAGTATGACTAATGCAGTAAGAGATCTACCTAAGATTGTGAAACTGTCTAACACTATGTGTAGAGAGTGTGTTATGGGGAAGCATACTAGAACCATTTTTAAAAGAAAATCTTATTTAGCAAAAGGGAAGTTGGATCTGGTACATACAGATCTGTGTGGTTCTACAAGAACAAGATCTTATTATGGTGAAAGGTAATTTATAATTTTTGTTGATGAATTTTCTAGAATGATGTGGCTTACATATTTAAGAGAGAAATATGAGGCATTTGAAAACTTCAAGATATTCAAAGCAAAAGTTGAGAATGAATAAGGTTTGAAGATAAAATATTTGAGATCAGATAGAGGTGGTGAGTTTCCTTCAGATTTATTTAATACCTGTTGTGAAGAGCATGAAATATTTGGATAGACATTTGCTCCTAGGACACCACAACATAATGGGATAGAAGAGTGAAGAAATAGAACAATATTAGATGTTGCTAGAACTATGTTGCTTGAAGGAAATGTATCACATGTTCATTGTAGAGAATATTTTGGTACTGCTGTATACACCTTGAACATAATTCAGATTAGAGAAGGTACAAGTAAGACTCCTTATGAATTATGGTTTCATCATACTCCTACTGTAAAAAAATTTAGAACATTTGGAAGTAAATGCTATATCAAAAGAGATGATGAGATATGGAAGTTTGATGCTAGAAGTGATGAAGGTATCTTCCTTTCTTTTTCTACTAAGAGTAAAGCCTATAAATGTTTCAATATGAGATTGAGGAATTTGATTGAAAGTGCTAATGTGAGGATAAATAAAAAGTTTCAGATTAAAGAAACAATGTATGATTGTGGTCAGATTGCAGAGATAAAAGAGGTCACTACTGATCCTGCAAAACCTTTGGAGATTGATGATGAGATTGAAGATGAATCAATTGAGCTTACTGAAACTCCTACGACTCTGAGGTATGTTAAGAAGAAACATCCTAAAAATTAGATTATTGGTAATGAAAGAAAAGGAGTAATGACAAGATCAAAAGTAAGAGATGAAATTTTTTTGATTTCTCAAGTTGAGCCGAAAACTACTGATGAAGCATGTAGAGATGAATCTTGGACTAAAGATATGTAAGAAGAACTAGAACAGATAAAGAAAAACAACACTTGGGAATTGGTTCCAAGACCTAAAAACAAAAATGTGATAGGAACTAAATGGGTTTTCAAAAACAAAATGGATGAGGAAGGAATAGTGGTAATAAATAAGGCTAGACTAGTTTGTAAACGCTTCTCACAACAAGAAGGCATAGAATTTGACAAAACATTTTCTCCTATTGCTAGGTTGGAAGTCATGAGATTATTTCTTGCTTATGCTGCACATAAAGACTTTAAAGTATATCAGATAGATGTGAAATCTGCATTCTTGAATGGAGATTTAGAAGAAGTATACATAGAGAAACATGATGGATTTCCTTTGATAGAAGATCAGTACATGGTTTTTAAGTTGAAGAAAGCATTGTATGGACTAAAACAAGCACCAAGAGTATGGTATGCACTACTAGATAGGTATCTACTTTGTCTTGGTTTTAGAAAAGGTAATGCATATAGTAATTTATATTTAAGAACTAGTGAAGATGGAATCCTAATCATAGAAGTTTTTGTTGATGATATCATTTTTGGAGGGAATGATAAAATGAGTAAAAAGTTTGCTAAAGAAATAGAAAATAAATTTGAAATGTCAATGCTGAAATTTTTTCTTCGTTTACAAATTAATCAGAATAAGAATGGTATTTTTATATCTTAGACCAAGTACCTTAAGGAAATGTTGAGGAATTTTGGAATGGAAGATTGTAAACCTGTTGGGACACCCATGGTGACTGGTTATAAACTTACTAATAACGATGAAACTCAAAGTGTTTTTTAGACAAAGTAAAAATCAATGATTGGAGGTATACAATATCTAACTCACACCAGACTAGATATTTTCAATGAAGTTGGAATTGTGGCAAGATATCAAGAAAATCCTAAAGAGACACACCTTGCTACTATGAAAAGAATTTTCAGATACATGAAAGGAATAATAGAGTATGGACTATGATATGAAAAATTAGATGAATTTATTTTACTTGCTTATACTAATGTTGATTGGGCAGGTAGTGTGGATGATAAAAAGAGTACAAGTGGTGGAGCATTTTTCCTTGGAAAAAGGTTGGTTTCATGGTTAAGTAAGAAGCAGGACTGTATTGTTCAGTCTACTACTGAATCTGAGTATTTTTCCGCTTCTATAAATTGTACACAAGTTGTTTTGATGAAATAAATGTTGAAGGACAATGGAATAATTTTTGAAGAGCTAGTGGTTATCCATTGTGATAACACTAGCACAGTGAATATGTCAAAGAATCCTATAATGCATTCAAATACTAAGCATATTTCTATTAAGTATCATTTCTTGAGAGACAAGTTAGTATAAAAAGAGATTAGACTGGAGTATGTTAGTACAAAGGAAACAATAGCAGATATATTTACAAAACCTTTGCCAAAAGATTCTTTTGAGTATCTCAAAAGGATGCTTGGGGTGAGAGACCCTCCCCGTGGTAATTAATTGATGTAGACATGCATCATTCCAGTGGCTTTCAGAGCTATATCATTTTCTAGACTTGATGTATGGATCTACTCCTCAGGGGGAGTGATCACATGAACACTATAGAGAATATTTGGGTGATTTTGCACCTGGCTTCTAGACATGAAAATTTGAAAAATCTACACCTTGTAGAAAATTGATGAAGATTTATGGAACCCTTTTCCATTGTTGTAAAAGGGGGAGAGATTCTATGTGAAAATCCCTAATTCTTTAGGGACAATTGTGTTGAAGATATTGAGAAGATTGTATTGAGAGAGAGTACTTTTGGGTTGATGGATTTTTTAATATGGTTCCATCAATGCCAAAGGGGGAGATTGTTGGATGATATTAAAATTGGGTACTAATGATGTTGTTGGCATTCATGTTTTATCACTGATGTCATCATAGGTTTCTGTGGAGAGAACATACTAGTTATTACTATTGTATGATAACTGACAGAAGTGTACAGATACTGTATGGTTTAATCAGAACAAGAGAAGATGATGATATGTAGAGGGATGTGTGATGATTTTATTTCTAAGGTCGCTTGGATTAATATTACATATTGGAGTTGTTACACATGTTTTACTGAAGACTGGTTTCTGGACTGTGACAGTGACGCTTGATAGAGAGAGTCTTTGTGTTTTGGGGATATCTTACAGGCGACGATGATTCAAGTTATGAAAGATTAAGAGATGAAAGAAGACATGTTGATGAATGTTTTTAATTGATCTTAAGTCATGTGATTATTGGTGATGTCAGCTGGGGCATGTATTTTGGAGGAGACCTATTTCGGGCCAACTTTAGAGATTTAGTGTGCATTATGGATTACGGATCTTGGATTATATCTGATGTATTGTCATTGATGTTTACTTGTTTTAGGTACCATGTGTATCTTAGCAAGGGGTTAAATAATTATTTGTATATTGGGAAAGCTTAATTGGATGACCTAATCAATTATTGTAATAGGGTATATATGCAAGATCTTTTCTTTTATAAAGATGGATGTATGATGAGAAGGTAATTGAAAATACAGAGAAGTGTGGAAGCTGCAAAACTTGATTGGCTACTAGATGTAGAGTATAGTTTGTGATTATAGTACTTCATTGGAAATGACAAAGCAAAGAAAATTTCTATCAGATAGTTCATAATTGGATTGTATATTTATTATATACACTTTTTCAGATTGTAAATCCTTGAGGGTAGCTTTAACCTTGTTTGGGCAGTGTGCCTAGGCAGTGAGCTCACTGTTACTCTTGAATCCTAACAGGGTTTGTCCTTTAACATGGACTGTGTACTGTAATGTTGTAATAAGCTCCTAACATGGATAAAACTCTTAAGAGGGATACTATACTCTTAGTACATCATTTGTGGGTGCTAATTCCCACTGGGGTTTTACCTTTAACAGGGTTTCCTGGACAAGAAAGGATTGTGTTATTGTGTTGGTATTTACTATGTTATCATTTAAATTGAAGTTTTGGTTTATAAAGTTTAATGTTCAATAATCTATCTCACAACTGATTCACCCCCCTCTCTGTTGTGCCTAAATGGACCTTTATTCCTAACAGGTTCAAGCATGTTAATGATATTATCATTGTTGGTATAATTGTAGTTGACTTTAGCACCACTCTTAGATTTGGAAGTTTCTCCCTTTTCATAGTTAGGTAAGGGTTTTTTTATGGCTTTATGATTAGTATTTTTCATATGACCACCAATCTCGATTAAACCATTGTCAATAAGATATTGAATGACATGATTTAGCTTCATACAATTATTAGTTTTGTGACCTTTTTTATGGTATTCATAGTAATCATTGTCATTCCACCATTTAGGTTTAACTTCAAGCTCATAGGTTTTAAATTATCAAGCAATGTGATGATGTTTTTGGATAAAAGAGTCTTGAGAGATGTCTCAAGAGTCTCTCCCAAAGGAGTAAAATCACATTTATGTCTCAAAACCCAGAAATTGTCTTTTAAGATGTTTTTTGATTTCTTAGAAAAATCTTTTGTAGCATTTTCAGCAACTTTAGTGGCTTGGATACCACTAGTCAGATTAAAGAATATTGGCTTTGGTTTGAGATTGGAAGCATCAACCACCCCATCATTAACCCCATCCTTGTTGTTGGATTTGGAACTAGAACCATACTTGGTTTCCTTATAAAGGAAAATATCACCTTTTAACAAGTAGGTCCTCTATCTTTAGGAAAATTTCCACAATCTCTTTAAATGTAGGTGGGCCTTGCATCTGAATTCCATAGTTTAATTTAGGAATGAGAGTGTTGATAAAGATGTCCATTTTCTTAGATTTAAGAACTAGACGTGGATATCAAGAGAAAATGTTACTCCATCATTGAAGGAAAGTAAGGAATGGTTATCTTGTTTATTTTTTTGTTTTATAGACTGTTGTCATGGTTAAAAGATGCTTAATGTTGTATGAGTGTTTTTGGAGAAACAACTTGATTAGTTCCTCAAATTTTTTTACTCCTGTATGTAGTTTTGAAAACCATTCAATCGCTTGACTACCGAGAGTTCGTGGGAAGAGATGCATAAGACAATTTTTTTCATGCATAAACTCCATATAGAGAGCACAAAATTCTTAGACATGGTCCTAAGGATCAGAGCCACCAATATACTTATCAAATTTAGGAATTTCAACTCTGGAAGGAAATGGAGGCATGTAAAGATCTTTGTCAAAGGGAAATGGGAAGATCTTGTCAAGAGAGTACTTCATAGAAGGTTTATCTTTTTCCCTTTAAATTTCTAGCATCTCAACTTTTAAAGCTTGTAATTGTTTAGTCACCAGTGATAGTGGTGTCTAGTCTTCCTTGGTAATGATATTATCAAAGTTATAGTCGATGGGAAGTTTAGCTCCCTATCTTGCTAGATCAAGAAGATATTTCTCTTTTTCCTCATTCATAATAATCTTCATCATTTTATGGAAGTCTTTGTCCTTTCGATATTTATTTATATTTTCTTCATCAGGTTCAGAGTCATTAGATGAACCGTTACTATTAGTAACATAATTATTGTAGTTATCTCGAGAGTGACACCTAGAGATCTCTATTTCTTATCTTTCTCTAGACATGTTGTGAATATATGAGTTACCTTGATTGGTAGATGAAGGTATATCAAAAATTGGTTTACTTGAAGATTCTAATTTTTCTTTAGAATGTCTATGATAGCTCTTGGTTTGGATAGGCATTAACACTCGATGTGACTGAGAGCTAGGATTGATATGGATGACAACTAGGTAGGAGGTACCAGATCACCCTGAATCAAATCAGAGTCAAGGTTAACTAGCACATGATAAGGTCACTCACGGATTAGGATAAGATCAAAAGATAATGTATCACTGCAGCAGGGATATGCTATCAAATGATTTTCTTAAAGCAATAAAATCTAGGTGTAAGCTCACTGTCTAATGTAAAGTGATCACAAGAATAATTAGGGAGAGATAACATAGGTCTATAAATTTCAGAAACATGTCAAATAAGCTCTTTGGATTCAAATATACACTGGCCCATATGACAGAATGCAGACTTGTACGACAAAATATTGTTGGCCAGATGATAAAATCAAAAACTCAAATGAGTTGATCCTAGCAATTGTCAAAATGTGAATAAATCTAGCAGTAAAAATAATTGACTCATACAACAATTCTTACTATACCATACAACAATTCTCACCATCACATACAAAATATTTGGCAATAAGAGTAGTAAAATTATGAATCATACTAGAAAAGATCAGGGACCATACAACTTTATGTAGGACAGAGGGTTTTTTGCCACTGAGTTTGATTGTTTTGATAATTTCTAGTTTTTTTTAAAGTTGGTTTTCCAATGTTTAGGTAGTTCAGTGATGATAAACATAGCATACACATAGAATACAAGGGGAATCTAAACACATGTTATCCTAGGAAGTTGGGGTAGGGAAAAAACCTTTGCTTGCTGACTTAGGTACATACCTTATAGCTAATCAGAATACAGTTGCTGACTATCATGAAAAGGATATTCAATGTCGTATTATCTGAATCCAATTGCTAATGGGGGTATGATTTTTTATAGGAAAGATTAGGTAATGAGAGGGGGGAAGGTGAATTAGTACTAAAAAAATTCTAACACTTTTTCACTTTACTTAACTTTAAACCATTAAACATCAACCGATAGTAACATTAACTGACAGTGTCCACAGTATTACCAATATGTTGTAACTTAAAATCATAAAGTAAATAATAGTAACACATAAAAATTGACAAACCCATAATGCACTGATTTTTGGTCACACAAAAACCCTTGGTTAGAGGGAAAAACTACGGTGGGGATGGCACCCATAACTCTTGACTACAGAAAAAGGTTTTTCCTGTTAGGGCTTACAATATGTCACCTTCTAAGTGACTCACCCAATTATGAGTGACTGATACATTGCTAAGTGCATCTAAAGTCTAGTTAAAACTACTCTACTAAGATATTTTATCATGCCTATGCAGCGTTCACCCTGTTAAAGGATTTACAAAAAGCTCACACAAAATGAACTTATCAGTTTTGTTAGAGACTACCCAGTTAAGGGATTTACAATACCTTGTAGAAAATATTAGGATTCTTCACAAGATAGTAATGACATGCATATGCTTCCTTCCAAAGCTTCTTAGATCTCTTATGATCTAAATTTTTGTTCTCAGTTCTTCTATGCTTTTGATTCACTTCTCTTCTCAATTCATCCTCATAACTTCTTCTCAACAACTATGTTTATTAATCTTCTTATCTTTGAATATCCTTCACTCATCCTTCATTCCTAACCTTTTATCTTAGGGTTAATCAAAAACTTAATCTTGATCTTTCCATAAATTGTTTTCTTGTTCTTCCTCTTGTTGTCTACTGCGTGATTTTCCCTATGACCGATAGGTGTTAGCTTCCGATAGTTGACCTCCTTATTCCAATAAATCTTCCTTCTATCTGATAGGTATTCTAAAATCTATTTGACATCAGGGAAAAAAATTATCATAATGCCAATGATTTCCAACAATCTTCTCCTTTGGCAATGATGGCAAAAAATTTTCCATGTGTCATGTATATACCAATATAATTCCCCTTAGATATATCATTATATATTTTTCTTTATTTGAATACTTCCCCTTTTTATACTTCCCTTTTTTTTGTATACTTCCCCTTTATTAGAACTCAATGATAAATGATATTTGCAAGTGGTATATCCTTATAGTTTATCCATGATGAACTGTTACCTGTCTCTCATATTCTTCAAAATTGTTTCCCACGAGTCTTGTAGTTCTTTCAATATGATTATGTGTCTGTTTAAGTCCAAGAAAAATCTTCAAGATTGTCCATGACACTTAACTCAGGTGTTTGCACATTTTTCTTTTTTGTTGTAATAGTAGCCTTTATGATATCTATATGTGGAGTTAATGTACCTTGTAACTCCATTATCCATATATTTTGGCTTTATCTCTCTTCTGTTAGCTCTTGTTCCTTGTAAATAAAATCTCTCATCATATCTGAATGATCCATAAACTTTTTTGTAGGCTAGATATTACCAATATGTTGTACTAAATTTGTATTATTTCCATTTATCTTATTGTCTATATCTCCTGTAAACTCTACAAAATCATACAATCTTGTGTACATTGATGTAGCGTTCTTCAAAATTTCCTTCAAATTTTTAATTACTTTTGATAATTCAACTTTCAAAATGACAATCTTGGTTAGCAATTGTTGTACAAAATTTTCTTCTAGTTTCTTTGTTGCATTGCCGGTTAGTCTTTCCTCCAAATATTTTCTTGATTGATTGGTTTTATCTATGTAGGATTTCAACTACTGCACTAATGATTCTTCTTCATCCACAGTCACATCTGGCATAAGATCTTCAAATAGATCTAGTGTCCTAATCAATATTCTCTTCTTCTATTTATTTGATTATTCTTTGTCCAATTTTGCCCTCTTATCTAGAACTCTTACATATTAGTATTTAGTTTTCTTGGATCCTATTTGAGTATCTCAAACTCAGGATTGTCATCATCTGTATTTTAATATTCTTCTTCTTCTTCTTCTTCTTCTTCTTCTTCTTCTTCTTCCAATTCTCTCTTCCTTTTAGCTTTTATATCTTTACGCTCCTTCTTATCATCTTCATCTTTATTGTTATCTTTTCATCATCTTCTCCATATTTCTTCTCTCCTTCCTTCTTTTCTTCATCAATATTCTTCTTACTGGTGTTTGATTTCTTATCACTGATATCTGTTATATCTTACTGGTTCTCAGTGCTTGTGTCCTTCTCAGTGCCTATTTGCTTCATATTAGAAGGAAAATTCTACTACTCATCTCATATGTGGTTATGCACATGTAAGACTTAATATTTATTCTTCATCTCTTTTAGGATCTCTTTTGTACTCTGCAATAGGGGGTCTAGAAAATTTCATTGTTGCTTTACCTGTACAATGACCTATTCTTGACTTTGTCAGTCCTCTATACTCTTTTCTGTTGTAACTTTATCATCTTCTCTTCAAATAGAAACTTTTGCTAAATCCTTATGTTTCTCAGTTGATGTTTCCAATTCTTTAGTAATATCCTCAATAGGAACTGCATCTTTGGTTGCTGAAATATCATATGCATTAGGTGCATTTTTGATAATCTCACTTACAGTAAAAGTATCATCAACATTGGATGGTCCTGCCTCTGGATAGGCTCAATTATTCTCTTCATTCAGTGCTTTCTTCCATAATTCAATGATATCTTGTTCTAATACAAATTGTTCATTTATTTTAACTATAGTTTTGATGTCTTCATTCTTAAATATGGCTTGTACTTGTCTATATACACTTCTATGTCATTCTCTGGTAACTTTGGCAATATGTTCTTTAATATTTTCATTCTAAGTTCCTCAACTCTATGATAGGGTGAATCCCATCTTATCAATAATTTCTCATATAATTCTCTTGGAACATTATCCTTCACATCTCTAGGATATTTTTTGTACTATATAAAATGTTGAATACTACTATCTTCTATCAATTTATTATCTTCCTCTAACAATTTGGCAAAGGAAGTGGGATTGATTCTCCCAACTAATCTTGTCTCAGTTATGTATTGTGAAATTTCTATAGGGCTCATTGGAATATTGAACTTTTTTCTACCTGATCTCTTTCCCCATGTCATGATCTCTTTCTCTAATTCAGTATCCTCTTCATTTGTTTTAATTTTCTTCACATTACCAGGGGAAGTCTTCTTCTGACTCCTAGTAGTTCTCCTCTCAAATACATGAGTTTGTGATCACCTTCTTGTAGGCATTTTCCTTTTTGGTGTCTCCTCAATATCTTTTTCTTCTTTACTTATAGTTGTAGGTGTGGTCATTTCTACTTTGACTTCATGTACTCCATTGTCCTCAATTTCTTGAATAATTGGTAGGGCATGTGTCTCTTTAGATGTTCCTTCATGCTTCACCCTTTTTCTCTTTACTGGTGTGGAGGGGATCTCTAGAGGATTCACTTGTGGTTGCTCCTCTATCTCCTTGGGTTGTGTACTTCTTTCTCCTTCACCACTTCCATACTTTTCTATCAACTTCTTTAACATTAGTTCTTTCTTCTTCTAAATCTTAGGATTTTTAATGTCTAATGTGATCCTCTTATAAGCTTCCTCATATGTACCAAATATTTTGGCTATTGTATCATTTGGTTGTTTCAATATGTATTTAGCACATCCAATTACATCTCTTTCTATGAATTCATAACTGAATGTTTAAACCCAAGATGTTCTTGGTTTAGAGGTTGGATTTTGTATGTGTTGGTATCTACTACTAAAAAATAGAATCTCTATACTTCTCTACTATCGAAGGGGGTATCAGATAATGTTCTTGCATTTTAATTTGAAATTACTTGAAATATATCAACATAATCTTATTAACTCATCTCCTAATTTCTCAATATAATCATTAATTTGATAAATTACTAGTTTGTCTATGCTCAAATTCCCTTCACCTATTCTAGGAAATAAATTCTTAATATAAAAGTATAAACAAACAAGTAGTGATCCAAACTTAACCTTTTGTTTTCGATCCTTCTTCAGTCATTTCATGTTGGAAAATAAATTGGTTTTCACCAACTCTGACAAATCACAATTCTTCCCTAATTTGGCTATCTTGGAGGCTGCATACACAACACTACCTGGTACATTTTTCAGTCGACTAGACTAGTATACTTTATTACCAATGATCATTGTTGTGAACCGTGTTTCTAGGTCCTTGACCTTTTCTACTCTCATTTCTCTTCCATCCTTATATGTTTTAGTTATTTTCCTCAACTCTTCCATGTTACTTACTCATAGGGTATATTCTTTCCCTTCAGCCAGTAAGCTAATAACCATGTGAATTAGGTCTTTTGTTATTCTTACTGGATTTTCTCCATCTAACCAAAAAGATTCCTCATGTACGCAGCTCAAAACATGTTTGATCTGATCCTCATTGAAAACTTTGGGTATAAATACCATATGTGTTAAACCTTTCAGCTCCAAATGCTTATGCTCATCCTTCAACACTTTATTTTCACATAGTTCATCATAGTATATCTTCCTAATCCCTGCATCAACGTACCCAATTCAACAATTTTGCTATGAATAAATATTCTAATGGCTTCAATCAACATTACCCTTTGTGGTAACAATGATAGGGCTCTGGTGTTTTCCTTTTCTGTTTCCTTTAGCGGGCACAACTTAAACTCAAGTGTTGGCTTGTCATTGATACTAATGACTACTGTATTTTAATTTCTCGCTTCGATCTTGTTCTGCAAACTGCACTTGAAAACTTTAAATGTCTGCTACGAATTCTATTAGGACTTATCTACAATTCTGATAACTAGGGTACAAAAGTACTCTTGATCACTTCTGCAATAATTTCTCACTGATAATACTTCACAATAGATTTCTCTAGGCTCTTAGATCTTGCTCAAACAATTGCTTCAGAAAAGTAGGGTAGGAAATTAATAGTGTCGACATGTATTTATTAGCCAAAAAGTGCTCGAAAAATTATTATGATAATAAATTCTCTCAAAAGTAACATTTCTACCGATAATCATTCCTTCTATATGATAACTAAACTTTTTCACTGATAACTATATATCTTTAAAATAGTAAAAAAATAATGTCTACTGCTAATAAATTCCAGTATGAGTTCTACTGCATCTTTTTCATGCTGATATAAATTCAATCATAGCATTTTGTAAAAGGGAGAAATATATTTAACAATTTCTTATAGGTCCCTAAGAAAAACTTACTTTCTTAGTCTAATGATGAATCTTCTAGACTTGAGATTGGAGGGTTTCCTTTTTTCTCATTGATTTCTTCCTTCTTGGCCCAAGTCTTCTTCATGTCATTCTTAACTTTTTCTTGATTTTCTATTGGTTTTCCTTGTTTTTTTTTCTTGCTTGTCGGTAACTTTTGGCTTGTTAGTACCAACATTTTTTTGCTATATGTTTGTACTTATGAAAAATGAAACATATCATTCATTTTGATCTCCATGGTCCTGAATTTCTTCTTGGATCTCTCATTCTATAGTGCTCATCTTTATTTATGTGTTTATGGCATGTGTAACAGTAACCTTTAAAGCTTTCTCTAATGATGTTTTATTAGGTCTTGATCTACATTCTTTTTCCTGATGTCCAAATTTATTACAATTGTATCAATGCCCATGAAAGTGCATACCTCTTGGAATGTTGAACGATCTGCTTCTACAAACATTTTATGTATGACCAAACTTTCAATAGTTGTAACATGTAGTTTTAGTACATTTCTTATCATATGTACTAATAGGCTCCTTTTGTGCTTGTGATAGATTTTCTGATACCAATTTTGATGATTCA
This sequence comes from Thuja plicata, assembly GCA_018584345.1. Taxonomy (NCBI): domain Eukaryota; kingdom Viridiplantae; phylum Streptophyta; class Pinopsida; order Cupressales; family Cupressaceae; genus Thuja; species Thuja plicata. Next base: position 150,055 of record MU220517.1, on the reverse strand, counting down.
CCGATTTCAAATTTTCTATCACTGATATATCCTAGTCCAGTTTTATCTCTCGTTCTTCTTGTATTTTTTAATTGTTTATCAACCTTATGCATGCTTAACTCAAACCTAGTGAGTCTTTCATTAACCTCTTTCTCATCTTTTAGTTTATTCTTTAAATTATCAACTTTCTTTCTCATATTTTTATTCTCGATAAGTATCAGTCAGTTTTCTTCACTTGTACCATGTAGAAATTCATTCAATGTGTTGGTCTCCTATTTTAACCTCTAAATGATATCATATTTGTCTTTGATAAATTTATCAAGACTTTATTTTCTAGTTTCAAGGTCTTTTTTGGCATCTTCTGTTGTTCGCATCTTTTCCAATACTTTCGTCATCCATATGGCTTGAATTTCAAGCTCCTTTTGGGCTATAGTTAGATCTTCCTCCAGGGCAGTGTTCCTTTCCAAAAATTATTCAACTATTACATCGGCTTATTTTGTTTTTATACTATGTTACAATAGATCTTTAATGTTATCCAGTGTTATCTATAATTTTTATGACAGTTCCTTCCTTTTTCTGAATGAGTGTCTCAACTTCTTCTTCAGATCATCAACTTGTGCCAAGGATTCATCTAGGGCTTCTTCCATTTTATTCTCTCTCTCCCTTATATCTCTCCATACTCCAAAATCTACTCTTAAGATGTTGAAATGTCCCTCTAGAGAAATTATCTCTAATACCAATTTTTAATAGGAAAGATTAGGTACTGAGAGGGGGTGAATCAGTACTAACAAAATTTTAACACTTTTGCACTTTATTGAACTTTAAACCATTAAACATAAACTGATAGTAACATTAATTGATATTTTCCACAATATTATCAATATGTGGTAACTTAAAATCATAAAGTAAATAATAGTAACACATAAACAAATGCACATACCCATAACACAGATTTTTGGCCACACAGAAACCCTTGGTCAGAGAGAAAAAATATGGTGGGGATGGCACCCACAACTCTTCACTACAGAAAAAAGTTTTTCCTGTTAGGGATTAAAATATGTCACCTTCCGAGTGACTACCCAATTAGGAGTGACTGATACATTGTTAAGTATATCTATAGTCCTATTATGACTACTCTGCTAAGAGATTTTATCTCGCCTATGTGACATTCACCCTATTAAAGGATTTACAAAAAGCTCACACAAAATGAACCTATCAGTCCTGTTAGAGACTACCCAGTTAATGGATTTAAAATACCTTGTATAAAATATTAGGACTATTCACAAGATAGTAATGACCTATATATGCTTCCTTCAAAATCTTGTTAGATCCCTTATGCTCTAAATCTCTGTTGTTAATTCTTCTCTACTTTTGATTTTCTTCTCTGCTCAATTCGTCCTTGTAACTTCTTCTCAAAAAATATGTTCCTTAAGCTTCTTATATTTTAATCTCCTTCACTCATCCTTCATTCTTGACCTTTGATCGTAGGGTTAATCTAAAACTTAATCTCTTGATCTTTCCATAAATCATTTTCTTGTTTTTCCTCTTGTCGGCTGCTGCATGATTTTTCTTATGACCGATAGGTGTCACCTTTTGATAGTTAACCTCCTTATTCCCATAACTCTTCCTTTTGTATGATAGGTATTTCGATAGCTATTTGACATCAATGAAAAAACTTATCATAATTCTAATGATTTCCAAGAATGATATGCCAAGTGTCTTGGGGGAGTTACTATCTCCCTTGCACAAAGATTATCAACCTTTCATAGGTGAAGTAGGTAGTTTCTATTCCTAGGGTTCATAGTTAGGGGTTCCATTCAAATATTCCCTTCATAGTCACGCAAGCATGATTGAGGCCTATAACCCTATGAAGTGGCACACTTGTCCTTCGAGACTTTAATCTCAAGGAGACTTTTGTTTATAGTGGGTTGTGATGGTTAGATTTTACCTTGTTCTCACTTGAGTCATTCACATGTGGTGAGTAATTTTTCCCTCAACAAAAGGGTCGCTAAAAGGTACACATGTAAAAAATTAGAAAATTTTTAAGGGTTTGAATTTTTGAATGTCTATGTAGAAAAAAACTTACTTTCCTACCTCTATGCTTTTCTCAAGCATATCATGGACGCATGTTCATTTACCCAATTTATTTTCAATGATTAAATCCAATTGTTTTGGGTTTTTGATTATCTATACAGACAAGAGCATAGTCCCCTGACACTAAAGAAAAAACTAAAAATAAACCTATTAAGTACCTAAGAAAATGATTAAATAAGACTTGATGTATGCTTGTATCTCGTCAGACAACCTGCAAAGATGATTCATCAATAGTTATAGTAATTTGTTTAGAAATATATTCTTTGACAAGCGTGTTCTTGGATAAAAATTCTACAAACAACTTGTTAGACTACTCAAATGATCATAAAAATAAAGAACATGGAATGGTCAAGGTTAGCAGTACCAAAATCATATCAAAAAGCCCTTAAAAATACTCTCTTTTTCATACAATAAAGTGTAGTCAAGCATAAAGTCGTATGACAATTCTTACATAGCCATACGAACATTATCACTAGATGATACGATAAAGGATTATGGCTCATTTTGTCCTGTATAAAAACTTGTATGACAATTTGATAGAGAATATATGGACAAAATCCAAGAAATTAATATCCGACGCCAAAATTTGATCTTGAGCCACACGGTGGGTGCCAAAAATGTGTGTGAAATTTGCGTATCTATTTTTCCAAAACACTCAATAGATCATTACATGCATGGTTAGATAAATTAAATCAGATAACGATATCTAAACCATACTAAATCGATCTATTTGTTAGAATAACTGAGAGGGAGGGTGAATCACTGGCCTCAAAATAATTCCAATAATTCCAACCAAAACTTATATCACATATATAATATCCTCTAGTTATCTTTCATTCCTACAAGATGTATGCCTTATGTAATTTTATAAAATATAAATTGCTCAGTGAATATACCGTTTATATTTTCTTAGACTTTACTAAGTAGCAGTAATTAAACTTAGTGTTTAGCGACCATTCCTTTTTTAGTAATGTGTAAAGAAAAACCTCAAAGCAATGAACCATATACACATTTGATACATGGATTTTTAACGTGGAAACCCTGTTAAGGGAAAAACCACTTGGGACCGAAAAGCAAAATTTTCACTCTTCTAAAGTGAGCTTGGTGAAGAGCCAACCCTGTTAAAGGTTACAAACACAATGTTAAGTGTGGCTTTGTTAGAGGATTCAAAACTAACAGTTTGTCATTTGACCTAGCATTCACTATGTTATAAACAAGAAAACCTTTTTATACTCTTGAGTATCTCAATACATTAAGGATGGTTAAATCCCACTCGGTTAAGAAATTTTCTAAATCAATGGTTAAACTGAAACAGTAAATGATCTATTCACTAATAAAACTTAAACTTGCAGATTTTCAGATCTATTGTTAGTCCATAATACCTCTATGATCAATGTTCTCTTCAATTCCTTTGCTCCCCTTCTTTGTTCTTTCTACTCAATGAATGCTCTTGCTTCTGTTGCTTGGTGTCTGTAGAATTTCTTTGGCTCTGTTCCTCAGCCTATATGATCAGATTTGCATGAAGAATTCTATCTTCACCAAAATTATAATCAGCATTCCTCTCTTTATAATGAATTCCTTGTCTCTTTATATAGACATGATTAGCAGCTCAATCTCCTTGTGTTTCTTGTTCTTGACAAATTTCTTCTTGATACACAAATCCTGCCATGCATTTCTTTAATAGTTAAAGCTTTCCTTTAGTTTTATTCCATAGATTTCTCCTTCACAACTATGAATAAAACTAGATTTAAATTTTCTTCTTATCCTTAGTTCTACTGGTTGAAAGAAGTAAAGAAATCAATTAGTTAATTCTAAATATAGCTCTGGGAGCTAAGTAGTTTTGTCATTTTCTAACTCTAGTTGATTTCAGTCATCAAATCTTATTTTTCTCAGTAACACATTCTTGGGTAGCACTGATCTTGGGTAACATTGTCCTTCAGTGTTGGCTATCTGTCAGGAAACTCTATGAACTGCTTAGGGTTCACTGTTCTCAGGTAATCCTGTCACTCGGTGTATACCTTTACTAATGACAAAAACTTTGTCTCTTTAGATCTTCAATTTTTTTGACAATATGTGTATGAGAAATCATAACATATTAAGTTGACATCAATGAAAATACAATACATTGATTGATTTAATGTCTTGCATTTACTTTCTGCATCTCAGTGATCCTCAACTTATCATCTTCAAACATTCAATCAGTAATAGTTCATCAATCTCTCCCTTTGGCATTGATGGAAACATATTATAAACACAATATGAAATATACCATAAGATACCTAACTTATTGTTCTATAACCAATTCAAATATCTGACTCTCGATAAGCTCTTCTAGCTTAGATTTGATTCTTGCAGAGTGCTCTCCCTTTCTTCATTCCCTTTAATGGATAGGTGTAGTAATTTTGTCTTCTACTTTTGTCTCTCCCTTTGTTGTAGAATCTCTTCTCCCTTTTTTGGATAGATATGCAGTGTTAAATTTTCTCCAATTTTGTCCCTTAGATGGATGGTTGTTTCTTTGAAGCTTTCTTGGATCTTTCTCTTCCTTTGTAGAAAATTCTTTCTCTGATATTTTCTCTCCCTTTGTAGAAAATTATTTCTTTGATCTTTTCTCTCCCGTTGAGTGATGTTCTTTTCCCTAATAGATATTTCATATGGATATATTCCTCTCAGTTTGAAAACAATGCCAAATAAATATATCAATGAAGCTCCTTTCCATCAGCAATACAACTATGTAGTAGCCAACAATATCTCTGGTGTGTGGTTCAGATAAGTACCTTCTTGTACTAATGTGTCATTATAGTCCATATCTTTGCTTTAATCAACATGATTGATATTTTGATAATGTGTAGGCTGATGCAACCTTCTAGTTAGCTTAGTGACCACTAGACAAGGGTTGAACCCCTAGTCTCTTCCTCAAGTAATCAAATGTATCTTTTGGCAATGGATTTGTGAATATGTCTGCTAATTGTTCTTTGGATTGTACATATTCTACTTTCACCTCTTTCTCTTGTACTTGTTCCCTCAAGTAATGATACTTAATACCTATGTGCTTTGTTTTAGCATACATCAAAGGGTTCTTTGAAATGTTGATAGCACTTGTATTATCACAATAGATAATTATTGGTTCAAGGATTTCCATATTCATACCTTTCAACAATTTCTTGATCCATGCAATGTTAGAGAAATTTGCAGAAACAACCACATATTTTGATTCTGTAGTTGATTTTGATATGCATCCTTGATTTTTACTTATCTGTGTGACAAGTCGGTCACCCATAAAGAATGCTCCTCCTGTTGTACTCTTTCTATCATATATGTTTCCAGCCCAATCAACATTAGTATAAACTTGTAGCTCAAATTTTCCTTCTCTATTATACCAAAAACCATAGTCTTTGGTATTCTTTAGATATCTCAGAATTATTTTAATAGTAGTCTTGTGTGAGTCCTTTGGATTAGCAGAGAATCTCGCAACTATACCAACTACATATGCTATATCTGGTCTAGTGTGTACAACATACATTAGTTTGCCAATCATAGATCTATATAAGGTCTGATTTACCTCGGATGTCTTGTCTTCCTTTGTCAATTTGCATCAGGTTTCCATAGGTGTTCCAGCTGGTTTGGAGTCCTCCATTTTGAATATCTTTAGAACTTATTTGATGTATTTGGATTGTGTAATGTAGATGCCTACATCCTGTTGTAGAATCTGTAGACCAAGAAAAAATTTGATCTCTCCAAACATTAACATCTCAAATTCTTTTATCATTTCATCAGAAAATGATTTACATGGCATATCATTACCTCCAAATATGATATCATTAACAAATATCTTAGCAATCAGAATTTTATCATCAGTGTCTCCTTTCAAATATTGATTAATTTTATCACTTGTTCTTACAAATCCAATACTAATGAGATAAGAGTGAAGTCTTTCATATCATTCTCTCAGTACTTGTTTCAATCCATATATGGATTTGTGTAGTCTACAAACCATGTTACTCTTGTTAGGATCAAAAAACCCTTTAGGTTGTTCAATGTATACCTCCTCTTCTAGTATTTCATTCAGAAATGCAGATTTAACATCCATTTGGTATACTTTGAATCCTTTGAAAGCAGCATAAGAAAGTAGAATTCTCACTTCTTCTAGTCGAGAAATGGGTGCAAAGGTTTCTCCATAGTCAATACCTTCTTCTTGTGCATACCCTTTGCATACCAGTCTTGCTTTGTTCCTTGTGACTTCTCCATTCTCATTTAGTTTGTTTCTGAATATCCATTTTGTACCAATGACATTTTTTTCACTCGCTCTAGGTACTAATGTCCATGTTTTATTCTTTTCAATCTATTCAATCTCTTCATTCATTGTACTAACCCATTCTTGATTCTCAAGTGCAGTATTAACAAATTTAGGCTCAAAATCACAAATCAAACATCTAGTGTTAAGTGACTTACTTCTTGTTCTCAATCCAGCTCTTTTGCCTCCAATGATCTAGTCCTGTGGATGATGTCTTCTGATAGACTTGAAAACTAAAGGTTCAGATCTCTGTTCATCATTCTGATCATCATCTTGACCTTCTTTTTGATCTTCATCATTGCTTGGTTCAACATTGTGAGCATTTTCTTGATTCTTGGTGTGTGCATCCTATTGCTCGGTTGCATTGTTCTGTTTCTTGATAGCGTTACACTGTTTCTTGGGCACAGTGTCAGGTTCTTCAATGTAGAAAAATCTATTTTAATCTTTTGGTTCCTTTTTTCTTTCCTCATCATTTTTCTTAACAAATTCATCCACTTTAACATTTGCACTTTCAATGATTTTGTTAGAAGATTTGTTAAGACATTTATAAGCTTTTCTTTTGGTAGAATATCCTTGAAATATTCCTTCATCACTTTTAGAGTCAAGTTTCCCATTTCTATCATCTTTCAATATATAACATTGACTTCCAAATATTCTCAAGTAACTCACATTTGGTGTGTATCCATACCATATCTCATAAGGTGTCTTATTGGTGTCTTTCTTCAATTGAAATCGGTTTAGTGTATAGACAACAGTACTTACAGCTTCTCTCTAGAATGTTTGTGTGATGCCTTTTTCAATCATCAGTGATCTGGCACAATCAACAATTGATCTATTTCTCCTTTTAGCAATCCCATTTTCTTCGGTGTTCTCGGTGCAGAATTCTATCTTGTAATTCCATGCTCATTACAAAAGTTAGTGAATTCATCATAAATAAATTCTCCTCCTCTATTTGACCTTAAAAATTTTAGTTATTTTCCACTTTTCTTTTCAACTATATATTTATACCATTTGAATATCTTAAATGCTTCAGATTTCTCTTTTAAGAACATGACAGTCATCATCCTAGAATAGTCATCAACAAATAGAATGAAGTATCGATCATCGTAATATCTGTTTGTTCTGATTGGTCCACATAAGTCAGTATGGACTAACTCTAGAATTGCATTATATGTGTAGGTTTTTCTCTTGAAACTAGACTCTTTCATTTTTCCTTTTGACAATTCTTACACATGACATGGTCAGGCTTTGACATACTCGGTAAGCCTCTTACTTTTCTTTTCTTGCTTATCCTAACCATGTTGTCAAAATTCACATGACATAACCTTTTATGCCATAACCAAATGTCTTCATTTCTAGCCAATAAACAAGTGGTCTGAATATCATCAAGATAGAATAGTTTACCTTTTGTTTGTTCACCAGTACCGATCAACCTTCCTGTTCCATTATAGATCTTTTCCTTTTTGTTCTCAAATGCAACTCGGTGTCCTGTGTTATTTAGTAGTGAAACACTCAATAGTTTATAGTTAATTCCTTTCACCCAATATGCATTTTCACATCTGATCATATTATTCAACATGATTGTTCCTTTTCCTTCAACTGGAAAAGGTGAGTCATTACCCATCCTAACTGATCCACCATTATAATATTTAAAAGTTTCAAACTTTTCTTTATCTCCGGTCATGTGATGAGTACAACTGTTGGATATATTTCTTGTTTTTTGAGTCTTGATTTAAATTTTTGGGTTCCCAGTGTCAATTTTTCTTGAAATGTCAAGACCTGTTCCAAAGCACCATCAAACTTTTCCTGCAAATGTTGATTTCCAAGAAAATAAAAGAAATAAAAGTGTGAAAACCCTAAGCCCTAGGTCTTTTGGCCCTTGTCGTGGAAAAATCCCAAGTGTTCTCAACCATGTTCTAATTTGAAGTTACCTTTTTGTCAAGAAACTTAAATCTTTTAAGTCGTGTGCTTTAAGTGGAAGCTTTTATCTCTTGATCTTGTAAAATGAACTAACTATTATGTTCTGTTTAGCAACTTGGAGATAGTTTGTATCTCTTAATCTTGAGATAAAAATAATATGCTTTAATTCATTCAGAGACTTAGTGACAACTATTGATTAAGTTTTGATCGTGTGGTGAGAGATTTATCTCATGATCTTAGTCAAGTTACAAGAATTACTCAGTAACTTGGTGATTTTATTAGTCGCGTAATCTCTTAACACACCTGAGGTCAAGACAGAGTTCAGTTTGCTTTTTCATGTTATCTCCAAAAGAAATCAGATTTAAGTAAAAGCTTGGGAGATTTAATGTTGATTGTTTGATATTTTCCAACATGAGTGGATGTCGTGTGATCTCAGAAGAAATGCCAAGGTCAAAGTTTCTTTCAGTGATTTAGAGATAGTTGTGGATCTTGTTCCATCTTTGACTTGATCGTGTGGCATTCGCATAATCTCCCAATTAACTCATGAGTTAATGAATATTTCAGTGATTCAGAGATAAGGCTTGTCACGCAGTTTCCTAATAAACTTTGGTTGAGATTAGGTTAAGTAAAGTCTCATGAGATTAAGCGAGGACCGTAGATGATTGGTTGATCCTATGGATAGAATTTAATCGTGGAATGAAAGAGAAGTTAAGTGATAAGTCTTGAGATTCAGCACATGCCGTTAGATTAAAAGGAAATCAAAGGTTGCCACGTGCTCTCAAAAGGATTTGATGAAGTACAGAGAGCTTGTGAGACTTAACGTTAACCATTGATTGAAATCATATCTGAAGGCTGGAGTTTAATCTCTAAATAGAAAATGAGTTAAAGAAATTATTTAGTGACTTTGAGTTTGCTCAGTTGCTAAGTCTCCAAAAGAATCATGGTTAGTGTTGGTTAAGTTAGAGCCAAGTCAAGTTAGCAATGGGTGAATCTAAACCATTGAGGGAGATCAAATCTAGTGGCTGGCACTAAGTCACTAAAAGAATTCAAAAGGTCAAGGATTATTTAGCGATTAAGAGATAGTATGCTCAGATTGAGACACATGTATAAGTGTAGAGGAGATTTGTGGCATGTGTGAAGTCTCAGAGTAAACCCAAGGTTGAGCTAAACTCTTAGCAACTCAAAGATAGCTTGTAGTCACGTGATCTCATAAAAAACTAGATTTAAAGCCAAAGCTTCAGAGATTTAGAGTGGGCCATGGATTAAAAGAAAAATCAACGGTGATCACGTAATCTATTAATAAATTAAGTAGGTACAAGATTATTTAGAGACTCAGCGCAAGGTGTTGATGAAGAAACTTGGGTCAAGCTAAACTTGTAATGAAACTTGGGTCAAGCTAAACTCTCAGCAACTTATAGATAATACAATCATGCCATCTCTAAATGAAACATGGTAAGAGTAAGGTAAGATTGCATGGGTTTGTTCTCACGCCATGAGGTAAAAAAGCTAGCCTATTAAAAAGGAAAGATCTTGATAGGATGTAAGAAATCTGTTGAGCTATAAAAGGTAAAGAAAATAAGCCAATCATGATTGAGTTTAAAGCTTGATCATGTATAATAGGGTTTTAAAACTGAAAAAGTAATCATGACCTATCCAAGTGGGTTTTTCAAATTCGAGTACCTATCAGCTTCAAGCGCCACGGCTAGGAAAAAAATTATGTCAAGGCACGCAAAATAATGACAGAAGTGATTGAGTAAAAATTTTATGATCTCAACTAGACTGGTGCAATGATTTCTCAGAAATAAATAGGCATTGCCTATGTTCATTTTAGTTTAAAGGATTTTTTAGAGTGCAAAGCTAGAAATTTCTTAAGTTTTAATGCTTTCAGAGGTGAGCAACTGTCTAAGTTTAAGGACAATTTGTAAGGAGAAGTTTGTGTCAGAAAGGAGCATTGTTTAGTGAGGATCAATTAAAATGAGTCAAGAAACACCAAGCAAGACCTCCACCAATGGAAGATGTGGAGATGAAAAGGATGACCATAAGGGAAAGAGGAACTATTCTGATGAGTTCAAAGCTTTATTACTGGGATTGAACCAAGGGAAAAAGGTAAATAAATAACTCCTCATTGATGATATGTCAAATTGTAGAGATGTATTCACTCCTGGAAGTTCTGGTTATCATCTGTTTAATTATTTCTATAGTGATAAGGATAAGGAAATTCCAATTTCCAATCCCTGGACATTAGGGTTAGCAAGGATGATTGTCCTAGATGTCTTTGTAGATGTAGACTTGCTGATTGAGCTAGCTAGGAAATATGATTCTCTTTCTAGAACCATTAAGAAAAGTGATGGAACAACCTTAGCTACATTGGATAAGGAATCATTGATGAGGGATTTTGACATACATCATCCCTCCACCATAGAGATTGACTTAACAAAGTTGAAAATTAGTGTGTCAGAGAAACCACCATTGTTGCCAAATTAAGCTAGATTCATGTCCCCAAATCAAACAGGAATTACATAGCTGCCATACCATTGTATGTGGGCTGTGTAGGGTTTTAGGAAAGGATGGGGGAAATGAAAGGGTGTTTTCAGATTTATTAATGATCATCCTAGACCTCCAAATCTCTCATCCTAATACTGATTTTGATTATATTCAGTATGTTATTGATCAAATACATCAAGGTCTTATAGATGTCCACAAGAAGACAAACCCTAAATTTTAACATTATTCCATTTTGATGCATTTAATTTTGTATTTCAATATCAATATCATGGATGTACACAATTTGAGACCAAGGATGATGTTCCATGACAAGCAAAACCCTATGCAACTTTGGGTTAGGGTTTGGAACTTTACTTCCAACGAGCATGATTTTTGTGGTTATCAGAATTGGATTGCATATCCAATTCTAAATCTCCTAGGTGTAAATGTAACCAGATTGCCAGTCATGGTGCTGAAACTTCTTAGACCTTGTCAGTATGTTGATAAGTGGGCAGGAGATCATAACTGGGGAGATTTTTATTGTGGGAATAACTTTACCTTGATGAGGGTCTATGGATGTTCCTATCCCCCACTCATACTGCCTAAATATGTGCCCCTGAGGATAGCTATAATGGATTTTATTTGGAAATTGATGATGACAGATAAAGAGCACCTAGATCCACATAGGAAGGGTAATTTTACACCCCAGTAGTTTAAGGTTACTAACTTCACCATTGGAAAAAGAGCATTTGATTCAATGAATAAGTGGTTGGGCCATTACAGAATGAATGTGGCCTTGTAAATCTATATAGACCCTGAGGGTTTTATAAAAAGTGCAAAGAAATTGCTAACCCCAACCATCCTTGCTATCAAAGAGCATGAAGAGTGTGTGGAAGAAGATATCATAAGGAATATCTTGGAGGAAGATGAGGTGACAAGAAGGGAAGACCAATACCAGGATTTAATGATCATGGAACAACAAATAAAGAAAAAGGGGATTCCCTTTGGAGGTTTCTTTCCTAGAGTACCCTATTTACAAAGACTCACAAGTATAATGGAGTATTATAATACATTATAAAATTAGCTTGAGGGACTGATAGAAGACAAGGAAAGAGGCCCTAAGAAGCACTCTTCCTCAAAATATAAAGAAGGCAGTGAGGGTGGTTATTCAGTTCATAGCCCTCCTCCCATGGATCATCCACCCTCAACAGGGGATAACATAGTGATGGATCTTACTAAAGTGCATGAGGCTGAGGTGACTGATGAACCCCCTAAGAAGAAACAAAGAGTGGAATCAGGGGAGCCTTCTTAAATTAATCCATAGGGGAAGAAGAAAGATAAGTTAAGTGCCCTAAACACTAGTAACAGACCATATGACCACCACTTTAGAAAGACAATCAAGGAAGGAAAAAAGGTTAAACAGGATGATCAAGAAGAAATTGAAGTACCCCTTCTGTTATGCCAGGATGAAAGAGAAATCCACCAAGCTGAATTCTTGAAAGATGATGCATTCATCAAACATAGGAGTTCATTAATTTCTTGATTTAGATGAAGAAGCAAGAAGTAGGGGCACAGTTGCAGTTGAAAAAGGAGAATTTAGTGCCAACTGAAGCTTTGTAAGCCTTGCAAGCATATGGCCCTGAAACTGAAACCATGTCACTTGATGAGGCTAGGAAACTAGTCAAATCTAGTGGAATGTTGCTTGTGCCTAATTGGTAACTTGCCTCAGGCTTCATAATTGACCAAATCAGAAGGCAACCTAATACAAGATTGTCCTCAGAGACACAGGTTGGAGAAATGATTAAGGGATGTGGGTATGAGATTGTATAAGATTTCCATTGGCCCCTAGGACACAGAAGCCATCTTTGATCAATGTGAGGGAGAAAATGGATGGGGATAAGATCATTTGGTCTATCCATAATACTGGGGATCTGGAGATATCTCAGGCTCTCACCCATTTTGCACATCTTAATGAGGCTAAAACAAAGCATATCTCAAAGAGATATTAGAAGCTTTTTGATCAATAAAGTGTTGTGGTGAAGGACAGGGAAGTATGCTTGATTAAGATCAAGTCGTTAGAAGAGTGGGTGGAGGAATTGAACAAGAAGCTACAAGAGGCCCCCAAGGCTATCCTTGCTCCATCTAAATAGGTTGTGGATGCTCAAATTGAGACCACAAAAGATATTACAATTGGAACAAAGAAAGTCGAAAAAGATCACAATAAAGTGGCTTTAGAAGCCCTGTGGAAGATCTTGCAACATAGGATTGAAGTCTTAAAAGGAAAATCTGATTTGGTACACAATGCTTATAGTAAGCTACCTGACCTCAAAATAGAGTTAAATAACCATATTGCAACTTTGAGTCCTTATTTTGGCACTTGGTCAGGAAGGACACCACTTTTTGAAAGGTTGGGAGCCTTACAGCCACATAGGGTAGATCTCCTTGAGATTGTCTGTCAAGTATGAGAAGAAATTGAGGAAATTGGAGCTACATTGTCTTCCTTCAAAGGAAAATAAAATCAAATACATGAAAGGATCAACATGTTTGGGCCAGATTATAATAGATTTATTCCTCCAATAAAGGGAGAAGATGACAAGATTAAAGCAATAGCAGAATGGAAAAGTGAGTTTGACACTTTATTGCCTATTAAAGAGGCATTTATAACAGATAGTGTTGCCCTAGATATGGATAGATTTAATAAGACCTTGGATGAGGCTTTCAAAGTAGAGACAAACTTCATCAAGTTTGTAGTAGATGTCAAGGTCATAACCGATGCTAGATGGGACAGATAGAATGCACAAATACAAAGTATTTAGAGTTTTAATTGGCCTTCAGAGGCAGAGGTTGCAGAATGGGATGTCAGTAAAAAGCCCAAGAAGAAAAATCTTGTAGCCATTGACTTTGATGTAATGGATGAGGAGTGAAGTGGTACCTGGCACCTGATATATGAGCATAGGGAGGATAATCATCAATAAGAATAGTGTAAGTTAGCCTATATTGGCAGTTACTAGGTCTCGCAATAAATACAAGAGGTTATCTAGAATATTTGCAGACAAAGGTGCCAGCCACCAAAATATTTAAATCATATCAAAGATTTTATTTCATATTAAATCATATACTCAAGTCTTTTCTCCACTGCTTTAAGGTGTAACTCTATTTTTGTCTTCTAGCACTTTAGGGTTCAGCCTAGCCATCTGAAGCTTGTTGCATCCTTTCTCTTTAAGGTTTCCAAGATGGCTAGTGGTCTATATATAGCAAGATGTAACATTTTGTAAAGGATGGTGAAATTACAACTGTGAGGCAGATTTCTCATTTTTGTCTAGTTTTTCAGGCTTTTAGTCATTCTGAATGTATTGAAGCAGAAGCATATTGATAAAATGTAGTAGAATTTCCTTTTTCCATATCATTGTTGTCTTCTTTTATTTATGTTTATGCTCTTGTATGCTTGAATTGTAAGGCATTATAAATATACCAGTTATAAGGTAATTGTGCAATTACTTATAAGTTTCATTCAAGGAGGGAGTAAATCTTATGAGTGGCTCCAGAGTGTTAGACATTAGTGTAAGGATTTGATACAGGGGTATGGGAATGAGAAGATAGTTTGTAAGGCACTCTATCTGAACTACATTTGTATTTCCATTAATTTGTTTCTGTGAATTTATATCTCATTTGACTCTCTGCCCGAGATTAGGCACTGGTCTTGGTTTGATAAGAAGTTATTCATCGTCAATATTTGAAACAAATAATTTTTTACTTTTTTTTTATTAAGAAATTATATTGCTTAGATAGTTGTATTAAAGAATATAATTCAATTTGTTGATTCATTGGAGAAAGAATCATTAGGTTAACCTTCCTGAGTCAAAGAACTCTAAAAAGAAGAAGGATGAGAATCCTTGTTTCACTAATGTTTTCTATTGTTATATTCATGGTCTAGATTTTTAAGCTCCATGTTAAACTAATTATATTCATCTGAGGGGTGTTCTATTAGTTGTTACAGTAAAAGGCAATTGGAAAATCAATGTAGCCCCTGATCCACTATTAAGTTTACTATGAAGTAGTAACTTGTGTAAGGTACACCCGCCTGAGTTAGGAATTAGGAGATTAAGAGTCAAGAATTAGTGTTACATTAAGGTTTTGTAAGAAAAATTTCTAACAACATCCACTATCAATAATCCAGACATCATTTTTGCTAACTTTAGATATGAGTGCAGTTTCAACATACCTTTATTCTTCTTCTAAATCATCCTTCATAGTAACAAATACTACCTCAACATCTTCATCATATTCGGTGTCACTATTTTTAGCTTTCTTCTCAATCAAGTAACAAGCCTTCTTTCCTTTGTCCTTGTAGTCTCAGTTACCTCTTCTGTCATAGTGTCAGTTGCTTCTATAGTCTCGGTCATCACTTATGTCAAACTTCTTTTCATAAGATCTGTCATTGTTTACTTCATCCTTTCTCTTGTTAGGGCATCTATCAACAAAGTGTCCAATTTATTTGCAATTAAAATAGACTAGTGTTAATTTACTTTTATATCTTCCTTTATCTCTTTGCAATCTTCTAGCCATTAGTGCTTCAATTTCATCAAGTTCTTGTTCATCACTTTCACTTTCACTATCATTTCTCATATTGTGTTTATGACTATATTTTCTTATTTTCGGAGAAGATTTGAATGCAGACTCAATAGTTGGTAAGATAATGTTGTCATGGCTATTCATCTCAAATGAAATAAGTCTACCAATAAAACTATCTAGAGTAACATTGTTATTTACTACTGCTCTCATTTATTGAATTGTAGATACTCTAATAGCATAGACAGGTAGTAAGGTTCTCAAAATTTTACTTACAACTGTTTACTCTTCAAGTACTCCTCCCACTCCTCATATAACATTAACAACTTCTTTGATTTTGCTACTGTACTGAGTGATGTTTTCTCCTTCTTTCATTCTTAGGTCATCAAACTTTCATCTTAGGATTTCAGCCTTAGCTCTTAGCACATTGGTGTCTCTTCCATGTACTAGCTTGAGTTTGTCCCACATTTTCTTTGCAGTGGTGCATGATTTGACATATTCAAATTCAGCATCGGATAGTGAAGAAGCAAGTTCTATCATCATAGAATTGTGTTCATGTTTGTCTCTCAATTAATCAACAGTTAGAGGTCCTGTCAGTGCAGCATATTTAGTATCCAAGTATTGTGTGACATCATTTCCAATACCTGATAGATGAAGTCTTATCCTACTTTTCCATGATGCAAAATTGTCTTTGTTCAACTTAGGCGCATCCCTTTTACTCATCTTGTGATCTTTATCTTGAGTCTTTAAACTCTCTTCCAAGCACCAAAGCTCTGATACCAATTGTTAGAATAACTGAGGGGGGGGGGGGGGGGGANGGGGGTGAATCAGTGGCCTCAAAATAATTCCAATAATTCAAACCAAAACTTATATCACATATATAATATCCTCTAGTTATCTTTCATTCCTACAAGATGTATGCCTTATGTAATTTAATCAAATATCAACTACTCGATGAATATATTGTTTATCTTTTATTAGACTTTACTGAGTAGCAGTAATTAAACTTAGTGTTTACCAACCAATCCTATTTTTGTAATGTGTAAATAAAAACATTAAAGCAATGAACCATATACGCATTTGACACATGGATTCTTAACATGGAAACCCTGTTAAGGGAAAAACCACTTGGGACCGGTAACCCAAAATTTTCACTCTTCTGAAGTGAGCTTGGTGAAGAGCCAACCCTGTTACAGGTTACAAACACACGGTTAAGTGCGACCTTGTTAGAGGATTCAAAACTAATAGTTTGTCTTTTGACCTAGCATTCAATATGCTATCAACAAGAAAAAAATTTGATACTCTTGAGTATCTCAATACATTAAGGATGGTTAAATCCCACTCGGTTAAGAGATTTTCTGAATCAATGGTTAAAGTGAAATAGGAAATGATCCGTTCAATAATACAGCTTAAACTTTCAGAATTTTTAGATCTATTGTTAGTCCATAATACCTCACTTATCAATTTTCTCTTTGATTCCCTTGCTCCCCTTCTTTTTTATTTCTACTCGGTGAATGCTCTTTCTTATGTTGCTTGGTGTCTGCAAAATTTCTTTGGCTCTATTCCTCAGCCTGTATGATCAGATTTGCATGAAGACTTCTATCTTCACCAGAATTATATTCAAAATTCCTCTCTTTATAATGAATTCCTTGTCTCTTTATATAGACATGATTAGCTTCTCAATCTCCTTTTCTTTCTTTTTCTTGATGTAGATTTCTTCTTTATCCACAAATCTTGCCATGCATTTCTTTAATCTTTAAAGCTTTGCTTTAGTTTTATTCCGTAGATTTGTCCTTGAAAACTGTGAATAAAACTAGCTTTAAATATTCTTCTTATCCTTAGTTCTACTGGTCAATAAAAGTAAAGCAATGAACCAGTTAACTCTAAATATAGCTCTGTCAGCTAAGTAGTTTTGTCATTTTCTAACTCGAGTTAATTTCGGTCATCAACTCTTAGTTTGCTTGGTAACACTTGCTCGGTTACCAATGATCTTGGGTAAGACTGTCCGTCGATGTTGACTGTTTGTCGAGAAACACTGTGAACTTCTCGGGGTTCACTGTTCTTAAGTAATCCTATCACTGAGTGTATACCTTTACCGAAGACAAAAAACATTGTCTCTTTAGATCTTCAAGTGTTGTGACAATATGTGTATGAGAAATCATAACATATTAAGTTGACATCAACGACAATACAATACATTAACTGATTTAATGTCTTACATTTACTTTTTGAAGCTCGGTGATCATCAACTTATCATCTTCAAACATTCAATCAATTATAGTTCATCACTATTGTCTCCTAAATGATGTGAGTATGATTTCTCTCATATTTTTCAAGCATTACTAGTGACTTGACTACACCAAGAGGGAGGATTTGAACATAAATTCATGATAATCTATGTTTTTGTATTTTTTAAATGCAATTATGATGAAAACTAATCTAAATTGATGCAAAATGATAAGAAAATTAAGCTAGAGGAAACTCATGATTCAATGCTAAAATCTAATATGCAAGATAAACTTGAATGATTTGATGCACAATTAATCAAGACTAAACTAGAATGATAACAATACTATTCAATTTCCATATGATCTATGTGCCTCTTTTTGATTTTATATCATCTGTTTATCTGTATCTAATTTATGTTTATGATTTGTGAGGTGAGAGCTTGATTTTATAGATAACATAGATAAAAGCGATAGTCAAGATTGATTGAGGAGTGGTGAAGATTCTTTCACAATTAGCGCAATCCATGTGAGCTTGAGCTGATTGGCTACTTTATTGAGTGATTTATTATGATAAGATTGAGATAAGATTTTATTGAATGTTTTTTTGATTGATTAATTCATCTTTCAATTTTCAACTCCAGATTTATTTATTTTTTGTTTTGTTCAATTTTGCTCCTTTTTCTCAATTTTTATTCTTTTTTCTCAAATTAATTCTCCTTTTTAATGATTTAATGGAAAATTAATTTATTTAATAAATATGATAGGACATTTAATAAATAAATATTGATAAGAATGATTTAATTGCTAGATATTGTTGATATTTAGGATTTGATTGAATACAACCTAGTGATCAGATCAGGTAGAATTGATGAATTGAAATTGCCCTTGATTAGGACTTTGAGGATTAAAGATCAATTAATCAAGATTAGGGGCTTATAGTTTAGAAGAACTTTTTTGGGTGATTACAGTTAGGGTAAAAATTATGGTGGGGTTGGAACCCATAAGAAAATAATCTCTGCAGAAAATATCTTCTTACAATAGTTTAAGAATACACTTGCACTCAGACTCACTACCTAGAGATCACTTCTTAATTACAAATAGGGATACAACCCTTTACAAGAAGGATCACTACCTTATAGGATCACAAAAATGATCATAGGATTTTGAACTAGTAAGATAACATCTAACATGTTTGATTAATGTTCTATAGTAGCACATTAATTAGATTTGATACATTTTTACCTCTGACTGCCTTGTTCACTATTCTTCTCCAATCATATTATCATAATGCACTTTCTTTCTTCACATCCAACACATAATCCACTTCCACACTTAACCCATGCATCAACTATCCTCCCACTATATCTCTATAACTAAACTTCTCATTTTTATAGGCACGCATCAAAAAATTCAATCTCCCATGTCAGCTTCCAAAAATGTCCTAGGGAAATGTAACACGCTTTGACCAAGTCAGTCAAATCCGTAAGTCAAATTCATTTCCCATCAAATAATTTTATTCATGCAGCTTTCTTTACCATTAAAACATAAAATTTAGCGCCAAAAAATAATTATCATATGCACTTAAGGATTTTTCACCATGTTGGCCTGTCAAACATGAAATACCATTGTTCGTCTCCTTCTAACCCATACCCAAATTACCACCGTACTTTCAAATTCTAGACTTAGCATCTCCATACATCCAAAATTCTTCCCTTAGATGCACGACTAAGGATTTTAACTTGAAAAGAAACATTGGGCCTTTTATTGTGTATTTCCTAAACACTATGTTCTTTATTTTTGTACTTGGTCATTTTCTCCCCAACTTCCCATATGATCCTCTATATATATGCACATGTGTAATTCATGTTTATTTATCATCAATGAAAATATTCAAGCTTCAATATAGTGTCTCTTTTCAACAATCTCCCTGTTTGGCATGGATGACAACACTGAGTGAAAAATGAGTAAGTGTCCAACACTGTCTACTTCGGAGAACTTAACTACCTCCAAATATTTTAAATCATAATTCCACTATGACTCTTCATGATCATAATATACACATTTTTCACTTTCTTATACTTCCCTTTGACATCAATGGAAAAGGTTACAAAAAATGCCCTACACTCCTTTAAAAATATGCAAACCAAAACTTATAGAAACACTCTCCTATGGAGAAAAAAAACTTGTTAACTTACATCAATTTAAAGATGTTTGCACATATAGTCTTCAATAATTGCAGATCCTTGTCCCAATCTTGTTTGAGACTACTCAAAACTTATATGTGTCCATTAAAGAGATATACCTATGCTTCCACCACTTTTAATTTAACTGGGTTTGATGGTTCAATTGTCTCTTGTACCTCCTTAACTGTACTAAACAAAGTTTGAAGTTTGGCGACCATCAAACTTCTTAACTCCTTTACCTTGCAAACTATTTTTTTCTTGTCCTTCTCCAAAATCTTAATCTTGTCAAGTAGAGGGATTAATTAACCTTCTAGATCACTAGTAGAGACAGACAAGGGATCACAATATTGAGCTATTTGTTCCAACTTATGCTCACACTCCTTAATCTGCCACTCAATTCCTCCAAAAAAATTAGAAACATAGACTAGTGATTTGTAGATGTTTCCTCCTTCATTTAGAGAAGCATGAATTCCCTTAATATTGGTTTCCAACACTACCTTATCATAGGTTTTATTCTTTATATCATTGAGCCTCTTCTCATCTATTTTCCCTCTAACATTAAGTTCAACAAATTTCTCAAAATATTCAAATTGAAAAATTATTGTGCCAATAAGGCTCTTGAAGGTGTTGGATGGACACGTTGCAACATATCTAAAAACTAATGATACTATATTTTCAATCACATTAGATATTTCTTCCATCAATTTTCTATCCTCTATATGGTTTCTTGCCATTTCTTCCCTTGCCTATGCTTGAGCAAGTTGTAAAAATTTGAGCTTTTGAAGTGGCGAAAGGGTGGAAAAAGCAAGTGGCCCTTGAGATATTTTTGGATCAATATGTAAGCTCTCAAACTTCAAGTATCCTTTCACTGATTTACCAATATATCTTTCCACCATTATTTATTTCTTACCCTTCATATTGGAAACCTTTCTTGTAGTTGTGGGATTAGGATCCTCTGTTGTCATAGACAGTATTGTGTTTAGAGGTTGAGAAACCTTTACATGTTTAGTCTTCTCTTGTTTTGCTTCATTCCTCACCTCTACTTCAACTTACTTTCCCTTCTCTATCTCTGATTTTTTTCCTTCTCTATCTCCTCTTTTTGTGGCTCTATTTCCTTCTCCTTTTTCTGTTCTAGCCCTATATTTTCCTTAGGGACATCCATTATAGTATCAATTTATTTATCCTCTTCCATGGTATCATCTACAATCTCCACTGTTGGTAACTCAGGAAAACTCTTGACATCAACTTCTACAACCATGACTTTTGTAACTTCTGCAACATGTCCCTTTTCTTGTGTCACTTGTACACCACTTGGAATGCTCGATATGGGGATTCCAATTTCTGGAGCTGAATAAATTGATCTTTGATCTTTTGAATGACTTGAAAGTTGTTTTTCTCAAGATATGTATGCATTATATTTTTTGTTTCATCATTCATTTCCTTCAATTTTCCCACCATGAATTTTTTTATTCTATGTTCACTTTGGAATTATTTCTCTATATTCTTAAGGCTTTGTTTCATTTCTTCATTTTCAATGACCAAATAGAGATCAATTAACACTTCCTCCCTAAGTCTCCTATCTTCTTGTTACCTCGACCCTAATTTTTACCCCTATTTTTAATTTTGTGTAGCTTTGTTCAGTAAAAATTGAAGCCAAATTCCCCTTTTATGGAAGTGTCGAGCTCTTTTAAATATTTGTTTTCCTTTAAAAATATTGTGTTAAGTGTCGGTGCAATAGTGAAATGAAAACATTGAGCTTTGGGCTTGAACCTTTTGAAAGTTCATCAGGTTCACCCGGTTCAATGAGTTCAATATTGGCCTATCATATCTAAATGTTTATGTTTTTGACTTCCAGTCTGTGTGAAATATGTCATTGAACTAATTGAACTTGTGCTCAATGGGTTCAATGGGTTCATGGTTCAATCTTTGTCGGTCTTGTCAAAAAATTGTGTCAGTCCATGTCTTCTTTCTTTTGATTAATTTTGATCTTCAAAGTGGAATCAACAAGATGGATGAGATCAAACTCATTGAAGTTCTTTTTTCAAGGTTCATTAGGTTTAAATGGTTCGAAAGTGCATAATTTAAACATGAAGGGAAAAGGAGATGATTTGTCAGAAAACTGGCTGGCGGAATTTTTTTAATTTTGAGCATATGTAAATATGAATTTTAAGAAGGGGGCTCCTAAAAGGAAAAGTTAATCATTATATGGTAATCTTGTGTAGTGAAGTGATAAGTAATAAATTCTCAAATCCTCTTGAGTATTAATTAAAAGCTCATCCAATGATTAAAAAAGACACTAATTTGAAAAGTGAAGGAAAACGAGCAGGAGGTAGAGAAGGTTTTTCTAATTCTGGAGCTGCAATAATTTCAAGTTGGTGAAGGTGAGTTTCTGCATTTATCTTTGTTAATGATTCAGAAGTATTTGTGTTGTCTGTGAAGTTCAGGTATTTATTCAATTTAGTAGAATTAATTTCATGAAGACTACCTTTCAAATTTTTGATAATGCATCTAGTTTGGTTTGTTCATCTCCTGATCTTGGGGACACATCCCTAGTACATTATGATTTAGAGGATTTTAGGGAAAAAGTTAAGAATCATGTAGAATCCTCTTTTATGAAAGAAATCATAGAGAGTAGCCTTGTGTAAGCTATAACTTTTCCCCTAGTTATCATATGCCCTTATCTAGTTCATGAATGTATGAACAGATATGACTCCCTTCACCACTGCATTAGAAAATATAATGGAGACATCTTTTGTTAGTTGATAGAAACACCATTATGTCTATCATGAGAATTATGGAAAAAGGGGCATATTCAAATTTTACCCCTATGTTGTATGTGTGTCGTTTCACTAAAAATTAATCACAATACATAAGTGTTATAGCCAGAAACTGGTTGCTAAAATTGCAAAAAGGAGGCTTGAGGTTACCCAAGCCTCTTACTAAAGAGAAGATGAAGTTGTATGTGAGGAATTTAGTAGTTTATAGCATAGGGTTAGGGGAACTAACCAAGCCTTTCATTTTCAAGATTGGATGTACTTATTCATCCAAATTATTTAGCATGGAACATAATACCTTGATTGGGGGGAAGTGATAGCCAAAGCTCTTCATTATCAATTGACTCTGGGTTGTTTAGGTCATTCTTTATGTCCTCATTTCTATTTTACTATCTGGCCTATACCAGAGATTGGGTGGCTATACCTCACAAACCCTGGATATAAAATATTAGAATTTGTGAGTATTATCCCCACTTGCAGAAATAAATATGTCATGAGAACTACAAAAGAGTTAATTATGTTTTTATTAGAAAATTGATTCATGAATTAACAGGGAACCTAGAGAATAGAATGTCCAAAGAGGAAATGAAATTGGTAATTGTTTATGGTAGTTTCTTCATTCAATTTACACACTCACCTATATCAAAGTTGGGGAGTTTGAGGGAAAACCAACAAAGTTACCTAGATATTCACTAGATATTAGTGGTGTAAAATAATATGAGAATAGAGGATTTGACAGAGATCATTTGAACCTGGGAGGACAGTTCCTACCTATGCCACACATGGAAGACTATTGGGAAAATTGTTCAGATGAATTGGAGGTAAGAAGAAGACTTCAGAGCAGGTTTTCCTTGCAACAAATTATTACCCTGGGTTTAAATATGGATATTAGTGGTGTAAAAGAAGATAAGAATACTTTAACGGATCCTCAATATGAAAAAATCAAACAAGAGGGACTCCCAGAGGTGGATTGGACTGGGACATAGAAAGACAAGATTAAAATAAGAACGTTCCTTTTGATAAGAAGAACAGAGAAGTGGCTAAAAGAATAGAAATTGAAGAGAGCCCAAACTGATGAACCACCTACATTAAAGCTAACATGCAAATATTCATCCCATGTTTCTAGTTCTAATAAATATGTTAAAATTTGTGATGCAGGTGCCACTAAAACTAAAGCCAAGAGGTCTACTCACAATAAAAATCCCAATAGCGACCCAATGATTAGATTACTTGTTCAACCCACTAGGTTAAAGACAAAAGGCATGAGAAAAGAGGAATCCATGATGACATACATACCTGATTGAATGTTTGAAGATATTAAGTTGATCACCAAAATGCAGAAAGATAATGCAAGACATTAAAACCATTAATGGATTGTATTATCATTGATGTCAACTTGATATAATCTAATCAGTTATAATCAAAGTGTCAAAGACTTTAGAGAATTAGAGAGATAAATATTATGCTTTCAGTAATGCATAAAAGAAAAGCACTCACTAAGTGACTTTAAACACCAACAACTAGTGGAAGCCAACAGACAAATATAATCAAAATTTAAGTCATAGTGACACCCAAGGAAAAAAAATGATGAGCATTACCGACGAGCAGAATCACAAGCATTACCGATGACCAGAATTACAGTGTTAACCAACAAGAAGAACTTTGCAGTGAAGCTCGAAGGGTAGACAACCTCGACCAACAAACAACTGAAGCAGAAGCCCAAGGAGAACTCAAGTGTAGACCGAAGCTATCAAAGAATCAAAACACTAAATTTAACTGAAGTTCCAAAATGACAAAATACTTAGCTGGAAGAGCTAAAAAAAGACTTAACTGGTTGTTATCATTGTTCTCATCGAAAAGATAAAGCTAGAGATAAGTAAAAGATTTAAAGCTTCTTTAGCTAGTTGGAAAGAAGATTTCTACAAGATAAAACAAGAGTTATGCTTTAAATCAAGATTGGCTAAAATTGTGGATCACGCCAAGAACAAAGAAAATAAAGAAGAGAGAAATGATGATATCATGTCTATAAAGAGACAACTTAATTCATTATGAATTAAGGGGAGTGAATGAAAAAGAGGATGTTGAAGAGAAACTGATGAAGAACAACTTCATATAGTCCTAATCAATCAAGCTGAGGAAAGAGATAAAGATTTTTGTGGACACCGAGCAACAGAGCACATCATCACTGAGAAGAAACAAAATTTGAGCAAAGGTATTGAAAAGATATATGTAAGGAAACTCAGGTGCATAAACAACTTCCTACACTAATCTCTGATGGAAATTATTTTACAAATTCTTTTAAATCCTTACAATTTCAGATTTGTTAACTACTTTAACAATGATATTGCAGCCATATACCATGCATACAGAAAATACAGAATGACACAATGATTTACCATGGGGAAAACCTTTCGGTAAAAAACCCTAGCACTCCAAAACCTGCATAATGTATTATCTTCAACACAATGGTTACAACACACTTGCAATGCAAGTTCTTTCAGGAGACAATCGACACTCAAAGACAAATCCAGTAGCACCAAATCATACCAACAATACACTCTTTTCCTTTCACAGTCTGCAACCCTAAAAAATGCTTATATTATGCGCTTTCCTTTTTAGGGCAACTTCCAGAGATAGCTGTATTAGGGTTTGACCATTCTCCAAGAATAGTGTGCAGTACTCAATTTTATCAGTTGCCACATGTCTTGCATGTCTTCACCTATCATAGAATCTTCTAGAAATAGCTCTTACGTGTCATAGGAATCTGTCATAACCATTTCAGCCATGATCTCCTTACACACAATTCAAGATGCCAACACATCAAGTGGAGTGACACATCAACATGCCAACTAGACATGTACACTCACACTTAATTACATTATTTTCAAGAAATACATTTTACAAAATAAATAATAAGAATAGGAATTATCCAAGGTTGAGACACCTTATTTCTAACATTCTCCCACTTGTCGAACACCTTGTAAGAGCAATAGGAACATAACAGGAACTAACCGCTATAGGCCAAAAGGCACATAGACTCCGATCACCATCTGAACTTCACAGTGCCCACTAGTTTCATTAATGCATCTGCAACATTCTTCACAGTATCTACCTTCTCCAAATTTACCTTTCCATCTTCCACCATATCTCTCACAAAGTGAAGCTGCACATCAATGTGCTTCATTCTTGCATGGAAAGTTGGATTCTTCACAAGGCAAATAGCGCTCTGATTGTCACACCAAATAGTAATCTATTCTACATCAACACCAACATCAGAACACAATCTCCTAAGCCAAATGGCTTCCTTAAAAGCATGAGTAGTAGCCATGTACTTAGATTCTGTAGTGGACAAAGCAACCATAGGTTGTTGCTTACTCATCCAACTGATGGCACCACCAAACATAGTGAACACATAAGCACTCGTGGATCTCTTGCTGTTAATATCACCTGCCCAATCTGAATCCACAAACCCATGAATACAAACTGAATGCGGAGATCCAGAAGAGTTACCATGGTAACATATGGAGTAATCTGATGTACCCCTCAAATATCTAAATACT
>MU220517.1:102793-114923 GCA_018584345.1 Thuja plicata | reverse complement strand
ACTGAGATGAACCTCCACATGCAAAATCAGAACATTCTGAGATCGTATGGCCAACTTACTAAAAATAGCAAGTTTCCATAAATAGCAGCTCTGCACAAGGTAGCCCTTATTGAAAAGAAAACATAAAATATTTTTGGGTGATGCAAGATTGCCCTTACACCCAGGATGCTCCTGCATCAGTCTACCAACCACACATCGTCAGATGCATGGGCTGCCAAAGCTACAATAAAAGCATCTCCATCTTCTTGAGATTTTTTGAAAGTTGAATCTAAGCCTTTCTTCTTCTTCTTCGGTTCTTTGCAGTCCCTCCAAGAGTGCCCAAATTTATCACAGTTCCAACATTTTACCTTGGACTTTCTAGGAGTCTTAGAACTCCCATGAGATTTGGATCTACCCTTCTTTGACTTATTGTCATTCTTCTTTCCTTTGTCATTGGATCTCCCGCGAACATCAAGGGCTTCCTTAGATGAATCCGAAGTCTTTCTTTGCATCTCCTTAAATAATAGTGAAGAAACCACATCATCCATATGGAATGTGACTATAATACTTCTGAGAGCCATCACAAGATGGTCCCATGAATCTGGCAAGGAAAAATGCAGGGTCATACATCGATCCTCCTCCTTGATCTTTGCACTGGATGATGCCAACTGTGCAATCAATAAATTGAATGCATTGAGATGATCAGTTATGGATCCACCTTCCTCGATTCTTAAAGAATACAACTTCTTTCTCAGGAACAACTTATTCACCAGAGATTTGGCCTGATACACAGACCCAAGTCATTTCCACAAAGAATTTGTAGTAGTCTCATCAAGAACATTCAGAAGAACAACATCTGCTAGACAGAGTCTGATGAGACCCTTAGCCTTTCAATCCTTGATCTCCCAATCCGCTTGAGATATCACTGCAGGTCTCACATCAAGTGAAGTAGCCTCCCATAGATTGTGGTCTTCAAGCATGTCTTCCATCTTGAGTTTCCATAACTAAAAATTAGTACCATTAAATTTCTCCACCTCCATTCTACTGTATGAGGAACTTGCCATCTCAATCTGCAAATAAGATTCAGAATGCTCTACACAAAAAACACCCAGTCAACTTGAGATTAGCTCAAAAAACCCTACCCAACAACTAGGATCAAAATTTGATCAGGCTCTAATACCACTTGTAAGGAAACTCAGGTGCGGAAACAGCTTCCTACACTAATCTCTGATGGAAAGTATTGTGCAAATTCTTTTAAATTCTTACAATTTCAGATTCGTTAACTACTTAAACAATGATATTGCAGCCATATACCATGCATACAGAAAATAGAGAATGACACAATGATTTACCCTGGGGAAAACCTTTCGGTAAAAAACCCCAGCACTCCAAAACCTGCACAATGTATTATCTTCAACACAACAGTTACAACACACTTGCAATGCAAGTTCTTTCAGGAGACAATCGACTCTCAAAGACAAATCCAATAGCACTAGATCATACCAGCAATACACTCTTTTCCTTTCATGGTCTGCAACCCTAAAAAACTCTTATATCATGCATTTTCCTTTTTAGGGCAACTTTCAAAGATAGCCATATTAGGGTTTTACCATTCTCCGAGAGAATATGAACCATCTACATGCCAACTAGACATGTACACTCACACTTAATTACATTATTTGCAAGAAATACATTTTACAAAACAAACAATAAGAATAGGAATTATCCAAGGTTGAGATACCTTATTCCAAACAATATATTCATCAGAATGGTTTAATGAGCTTACAATAGATATGAAAATCTACAAGTATAAGTTGTATATGTGAATAGATCATTTACTTTTTCAGTTTAACCATTGATTTAGAAAGTCTCTTAACCAAGCGAGATTTAAAGATCCTTTCTATATTGAGGTACATCCCAAGGAATATCAAAAAGTTTGTTCATGAAGATAGCATGAGATTCCAGATATCATTTGACAAAGACAAACTATATTGGGTTTGGTCATAGAAGGTAGCATAGAGATGCCCGATATCAAGTGAGAAACTAATCTTTTAAATCCTCTAACAAGGTCACACCTAACAGTGTGTTTGTAACCTTTAATAAGGTTGGCTCTTCACCAAGCTCACTTTAGAAGAGTGAAAATTTTGGGTTACTGGTCCCAAGTGGTTTTTCCCTTAACATGGTTTTCACGTTAAAAATCCATGTGTCAATGTGTTTATCAGTCATTACTTTAGTGTTTTGCATTACACATAACTAATCTAGATTGATTGGTATACACTAAGCTATTTACTATTTTTTGGTAAATGAAAGACTGTTATTCGATAATCATTAATAATAAGGTTTAACAGAGCACTCTGAGTAATAGTTATTTGATAAGTATAGTTGAAGGCATACATCTTGTAGGACTGAAGATAACTAGAGGCTTAATATTGTGGTACTAATTTTTTGGGTTGATTAATTAAAATATTTTTGAGGCCACTGATTCACCTCCCCTCTCAGTTTTTTCTAACAATTGGTATCACAGCTTGTTTTCTTAGAAAGGGAGTTTAACAACTCAAGAAAAAGATCACAAGATGAACAAACGAGATCTGCCCAAGTTGAATAAAGACAACTTTGCATGATGGAAAAGTAGAATAAGAGTCCACCTATCAGGTATTGGTAATGATGTTACTCAACACCTTGATACTAAATATGTGTTGCCTATAGGACCTTATACTCTTGATAAATTGAGAGAAAAGCATGAGCATAATTGCACGATGATATAAATTTCCTCATCACTCTCCGATGCTGAGTTTGAATATATCAAAACCTGCACCTCTGCAAAGAAAATGTGGGATAAGTTGAAGCTGGAACATGGAGGAGATGCTAATGTAATAAGAGCCAAGGTAGAAAGCCTAAGAGAGAGGTTTTATGACCTAAGGATGAAGAAAGGAGAAAATATCACTCAGTATAGCTGCAGAATCAAAGATGTAGTCAATGTTACCCAAGGAGTTGGAGGTGTACTTTAAGAGGAGACAGTGGTAAGTAAAATATTAAGAACCTTACTACCTATATATGCTATTAGAGTTTCTGTTATTCTAGAAATCAGAGTAGTTTCAAACAAGACAATTACTCTAGATAGTCTGATTGGTAGGCTGATTTCATTTGAGATGAATAACTTTGATAATAGTGTCTTACCATTTGTACAATCTGCATTCAAATCTTCTTTGAAAATAATTCAAGTCATAGATACACTATGAGGAATGATAATGAAAGTGATAATGAGGATCAAGGACTTGATGAGATTGAAGAACTAATGGCGAGAAGACTGCAGAGAGGCAAAGGTAGATACAAAGGTAAATTACCACTTGTATGTTTTAATTGTAAAGAGATTGGACACTTTGTTGCAAGATGTTCTAATAGAAGAAAAGATGATAGAAGTAATGAAAAAAAATGTGAAAAGAAGTTTGACCACGGTGATAATAGAGATTACCAAAGAAACTGACAAACTGAAAGAAGAGATACCCAAGACTACAAGGACAAAGGAAAGAAAGCATTTTACCTATCTAAGAATAGAGCTGATGATACTGACACCGAATCTTATGAAGACATT
This sequence comes from Thuja plicata, assembly GCA_018584345.1. NCBI lineage: Eukaryota > Viridiplantae > Streptophyta > Pinopsida > Cupressales > Cupressaceae > Thuja > Thuja plicata. Next base: position 111,352 of record MU220517.1, on the reverse strand, counting down.
GAGATGGTATTTGTAGCCATGAAGGATGACTTAGACAAACAAGAAGAAAGGTATGTAGAAACTGCACTCATATCTAAGGTTAGTTAGAATGATGTCTAGATCATAGATAGTGGCTGCACTCACCGCATGACCGGTGATAAGAAAAAGTTTGAAACTTTTGAATACTATAATGGTGGTTCAGTAAGAATGGGTAATGAAACACCTTTTCCAGTTGAATTATAATATGTTAAGTGTTTCACAACTGAACAATATAGGTCACTAAGTAGAATTTGATAATAAGAAGGCAAAGATATTCAATGAATGAGGAAGGTTGATCAGAACTGGTGAGCAGACAAAAGGTAACCTTTTCTATCTTGATGACATTAACACCACTTTTTTATTGGCTAGAAACAAAGACATATGGTTGTTGCACAAAAGATTGTGTTATGTGAATTTTGGCAACATGATAAAGATAAGAAATAAAAGGAATGTCAGAGGATTATCGAGCATGACAAAGCCCAAGCATATCATGTGCAAGAACTGTCAAAAAGGTAAGATGACAAAGTCTAGTTTCAAGAGTAAAACCCATACATCCAATGCAATTCTATAATTAGTCCATACTGATCTATGTGGACCCATGAGGACAAAGAGTTACTATGTAGATAGGTATTTCAATCTCTTTGTTGATGATTATTCTAGAATGATGACAATTATGTTCTTAAAAGATAAATTAGAAGCATTTAAGATGTTTAAATGGTATAAGGCCATGGTAGAAAAACAAAGTGATAAGAAATTTAGATGCTTAAGGTTAGATAGAGGAGGGGAATTAACTTTACATGAATTCACTAATTTATGTAATGAGCATGGAATTAAAAGACAGGTTTCTGCACCAAGAACACCACAACAAAATGGAATTGCTAAGAGGAGAAATAGATCAATTGTTGGCTATGCAAGAATATTGATGATTGAGAAAAGCACCACTCAAACTTTCTGGAGGGAAGTTATCAGTACTATTGTCTACACATTAAACAAAGTACTTTTGAAGAAGGACACAAAGAAGACACCCTATGAGCTGTGGTATGGTTACACACCCAATGTAAGTTACTTCAGAATCTTTGGTAGTCAATGTTATATTTTGAAGGATGATAGAAATGGAAATCTTGACTCCAAAAGTGATGAAGGAATCTTTCTAGGGTATTCTACCAAAAGCAACACTTATAAGTATCTTAACAAGTCATGTAAAAAAATTATTGAAAGTGCAAATGTAAAGATAGATGAATTTGCAGAAAGTAATGCTAAGGAAAGAAGAAGAGAACCAAAGGAATACAACATGTTTTTTTATTCTGAAGAACCTAACACTCTACCCGAGAAATAGTATATCACTCCTGAGCAACATAACATTACACCCGAGCATCAGGCTGCAATTAACAAAAATCAGGATAATACTCAAGATGTTGTACCAAGCGATGGAGATCAGAATGAAGGTCAAGAAGATGATCAGAATGATGGAAAAATAGATGAACCAAAACTTTCCAAGTATGTTAGAAGACATCATCCACAGAATAAAATCATAGGATAAAATTAGGCTGGAATGAGAACAAGAAGTAAGTCACTAAACACTAGATGTTTACTTTGTGATTTTGAGCCTAAATCTGTTAATACTGCACTTGAGAATGAAGAATAGGTGGGTGCTATGAATGAAGAATAGGTGGGTGCTATGAATGAAGAAATAGAAAATATTGAGAAGAATAGTACATGGACACTAGTACTGAGACCAGATGACAAGAATGTCATCGGTACCAAATGGATATTCAAAAAAAAGTTGAATGAGAATGGAGAAATCACAAGAAACAAATCAAGGTTAGTATACAAGGGGTATGCATAAGAAGAAGGTATTGATTATGGAGAAACCTTTGCACCCATTTCTTGACTAGAAGGAGTAAGAATATTACTTTCTTATGCTGCATTCAAAGGATTTAAGGTATACCAGATGGATGTCAAATCTGCATTCAGAAATGGAATACTAGAAGAAGAGGTATACATTGAACAAATAGAAGGGTTTTTTTATCCAGACAAGCAGAACATGGTGTGTAGACTACATAAAGCCTTGTATGGATTGAAACAAGAACCTAGAGCCTAGTATGAAAGACTTCACTCTTATCTCATTAGCATTGAATTTGTAAGAACAAGTGAAAATAGCAATCTGTACTTAAAAGAAGATACCGATGGTAATATTATGATTGCTGAAATATTTGTTGATGATATCATTTTTTGGGGAAATGAAATATTATGTATATCCTTTGCTAATGAAATGAGAAAATAATTTGAAATGTCTATGTTTGGGGAGATCAAATTCTTTCTTGGTCTACAGATTCTTCAACAAGATCCAGGCATATATTTCACTCAGTCCAAATACATCAAGGAAGTGCTGAAGATATTCAAGATGGAAGATTCTAAGCCATTTGGAACACCTATGGCTATCAGATATAAGCTGACAAGAGAAGACAAATCAAATGAGGTAAATCAGACCTTGTATAGATCAATGATTGGAAAACTAATGTATGTTGTCCATACCAGACTAGATATAGCACATGGAGTGGGAATAGTTGCAAGATTCTCTACTAATCCCAAAGAATCACATATGACTATTGTTAAGAGAATTCTAAGATATCTAAAGAACACCAAGGACTATGGCTTATGGTATTAAAGAGAAGGAATATTTAAGTTACAAGTCTATACAGATGTTGATTGGGCTGGAAACATTGATGATGAAAAAATCACACCTAGAGGAGCATTCTTCATGGGTGATAGACTTGTCACATGGATCAGTAAGAAGCAAGGATGCATCTCTCAGTCTACTGTAGAAGTAGAGTATGTGGCCGCTGCTGAAAATTACTCCAATATTGCATGGATCAAACAATTGTTGGAAGGTTTGAATATGAAGATCCTTGAACCAATGATTATCTATTGTGATAATACTAGTGCAATCAATATTTCTAAGAATCCAGTCATGCATGCTAAGACTAAGCATATTGCTATCAAATATCACTATCTGAGAGAACAAGTGCAAGAAAAAGAGGTGATACTGGAATATGTTCAATCAAAGGAATAATTAGCTGATATATTCACCAAGCCATTACAAAAAGATACATTTGAGTACTTGAGATAGAGATTAGGGGTACAACCCTTGTCTATCAGTCAGTAACCTGACTAGGAGGCTGCATTGGCCTACACACAATCAGAAGATCATTCATGTTTATGCAAGCACCGATATGAATAGCAATAGATATATCTATACAGAGCAAGGTACAAATCTGCACCGAACACCACAGATAATGTATTGCTGATGGATAGGGAAATTCAAGGAGTATATTATAAAAGGGGAATGGAAGATGATATAGAGGAATTGTTTGGCATTGTTTTCAAAGGGAGAGTGATTCATTATCATTAGGGAGAGATTATCTCATTGATCAAAATAGATTATATCATTAGCCATGAAGAGAAGTTCCTAAAAATCAAAAGGAAGAGTTAATCAAAGGGGAAGACTGATTACATATGAAATATCCATCTAAGGGAGAGAGTACATATAAAGGGAGATATTTTTGTCAAAGGAAAAAGATATTATCAAGAAGAGGAACAATCAAGGCAAAGAACATATCAAAACAGAGACAAAAGCTGCTACATCTATCCAATGAAGGGATTGAAGATTGAAGAAACCCACTCTACAAGAAAAAAATCTAAGCTATATGAGCTTACCGAGAGCTAACCATTTGTAATAGTTATAGTATGAGAGATTGATGAAACTGTTATATTTCATATTATAATATTAATAATATAGTATGATAATGTAGTATGTTGCCATCAATGCCAAAGGGAGAGATTGATGACATGTAACTGATTGAACATTTGAAGATCTTAAGTTGATCACCGAAATGAAGACTGATAATGCAAGACATTAAAATAGTTAATGTATTGTATTATCATTTATGTCAACTTGATATAATCTGATCGGTTATAATCAAAGTGTCAAAGACTTTAGAGAATTAGAGAGATAAAGATTATGCTTTTAGTAATGCATAAAAGACAAGCACTCACTAAGTGACTTCAAACACTGATGGCTAGTGGAACTTGACATACAGAGATAACCAAAATTTAAGTCACAATGATTCCTTAGAAAAGAAACCGATGAGAATTACTGATGAGTAGAATACAAAGCATTATCGACGGCCAAAATTATAGTCTTAAACAATAAGAAAAAATTTCCAGTGAAGCTCGAAGGCCAGACAACCCTGATGGATAGACAACCTCGATGAAGAAGGCCAAGGAGAACTGAAGTGTTGATCGAAGCTATCAAACGGTTAAAACACCAAAGTTAACTGAAGTTTAGAAACTATAAAATACTTAGTTGGCAGAGCTAAAAATAGACTTAACTGGTTGTTATCATTATTCTCATCGACAAGATAAAGCCATAGATAAGTAAAAGATTTAAAGCTGCTTTATCCAGTTGGAAAGATGATTTCTACGAGATAAAATAGGAGTTATGCTTTAAATCAAGATTGGCTAAAATTGTGGATCATGCCAAGAACAAAGAAAATCAAGAAGAGAGAAACGGTTATATCATGTCTATAAATAGACAACTTAATTCATTATGAATTAAGGGGAGTGAATGAAAAAGAGGATGTTGAAGAGAAACTGATGAAGAACAACTCCATACAGTCCTGATCAATCAAGCTGAGGAAAGAGCTAAAGATTTATGCGAACACTGAGCAACAAAGCACAACATTACCAAGTAGAAACAAAAGTGGAGAAAAGGTATCAAAAAGATATATTGATCAAAATGGTTTAATGAGCTTACAATAGATCTGAAAGTCTACAAGTATAAGTTGTATATGTGAATAAATCATTTACTATTTTATTTTAACCATTGATTCAAAAAGTCTCTTAACAGAGAGAGATTTAAAGATCCTTTCTATATTGAGATACATCCCAAGGAGTATCAAAAATTTTGATCATGAAGATAGCATGAGATGTCAGATACCAATTGAAAAACTACACTGGGTTTGATCATAGAAGGTAGCATAGAGATGCCCGATATCAAGTGAGAAACTAATCTTTTAAATCCTCTAACAAGGTCACACCTAACAGTGTGTTTGTAACCTTTAACAGGGTTGGCTCTTCACCGAGCTCATTTCAAAAGAGTGAAAATTTTGGGTTACCGGTCTCAAGTGGTTTTTCCCTTAACATGGTTTCCATGTTAAAAATACATGTGTCAATGTGTTTATGAGTCATTACTTTATTGTTTTTCATTACACATAACTAATCTAGATTGATCGGTATACACTAAGCTATTTATTGTTTTTAGGTAAATGAAAGGCTTTTATTCAGTAAACATTAAGAATAAGGTTTAACAGAGCACTCTGAGCAGTAGTTATTTGATAAGTATATTTGAAGGCATACATCTTGTAGGACTGATGATAACTAGAGGCTTAATATTGTGGTACTAAGTTTATGGGTTGATTAATTGGAATATATTTGCAGTCACTGATTCAAACCCCCCCTCTTAGTTATTTCTAACAATCCATTGATAACATAGTTATCATCTTAGATTCAAGTGAAGAGGTATACAAAGGAACGGTTGATCAAGGTGTTGATTCCCTGAAGGCAAGGACATAGTGTCAAGTGAAGTATACCATTTATTTCAATGAAATGATGAAACTTATTGATTTGATGATGGTAATTTACTCAACTCCAAACTAGTATTCTCCTAGTAAATAGACTCTTGAGACTACTCCCAAATGGCTAGAGACTTTTGTTAGCAAGAAACACAAAATTGTTCCAGTTTGTCTTCCCCTTGAAGATATGGTAACTAAATATATTGGAAAAAATCCTGAATGCCAAGAAGCTGAAGATCACCTCTAGAGTAGATATAGACCTGTACATAAGGAATTGGGTAGCCAAAATTTCTAAACCCTTGATGGAAGATGAAGTTTCAAATCCTACATCTAAGGACTTCACTATGGAGAAAATAAATCTGGGAGTTTCAGATAGAGCTACAGAAATTCGTTATTTTGAGGTTTCTACCAAGAGGATGCTTAATAGATCATTGAAGGATGGGAAATATAAACAAGAAATAAAATAAAGAGTGAGTTAAATGGTATATTATATGGACGTTATTCATAATCTAGACCCACAGCTGATCTCTTAAGTGCCTCAGTCATTTGATCCAAAATCTCCTACCAACAAGAAGCTTATGGATCAAATTCAACGAGGTAAAATGATATTGGAGGTTTTTGATGATTGGTTAGATGGGGTGAGTAAGGAAGGAAACAAATATATTATTGGTTCTAGGAAGGTATATGATGATTTTTTCACAGCGAATGGTGAACTACAGAAACATGCTCTCTCTTGGGAGCAAGAAAATACTAAATGGGAGACATTAGTACTTCAAATCTCAAAAATCAAGAAGTACGGGGAGGTGAAAATTTTTATCTAAAAATCCTATTAAGAGCATGGATGAAGATCTATTATATGTCTATTATAAAAATATGGATAGCAGGAACTATGAGATAAAATTAGGTAGAGGTGAGCTTGCAAAATTAGAAAAAGAACTCAAAAACCTCACTCAATTTGTTATAAATGATCTTAAATGCATACACGCTACTTATATCTAAGAAGATGGAACTATTGAACAAGACATGAACATTGTTGTCAAAGATTTCCAGCAAGTGAAAGAGAAAACAAAAGAGGGGAAGAGTTTATCAATTGAGGATTTTTTAAAAGTGGCAATGCCTGAATCATTTTTATACCTTTGTGTGGATCAAATCCCAAAATATGCAACAAAAGTGGTAGACATTAAGACTTAAAAAGAGTTATGAAGGAAGCACATTATGCACATTAAAATCCCTAACTCTCAAGGAATTTTAGAGTTTATGGCAGCCTATAAGGAGTCGAAAACAATGCATAATCCTCACGTCGACCAAAACCAATCTGCAAGCTCTAGAACGCCCGTTGGGCCATAATTTTGCTGTGTATTTTATATTTATGTTTTAGCCTAAGCTAGTTATCTTTTCAATTTATCAAAGATAGTTTTAAAACTACATAATACTCTATACTAGGGTTAGTTTAAAATCCAATGTTTAATGGTGGTTAGTATAAGATTATATATATATATATATATATATATATATATATATATATATATATATATATATATCACTAATACATTTAAGATCAATTTTTGACCTTTTATTTCGACCAAGGCTTTTTTTTTGCTTTTTAGATTCATTTTTTTTGTTTATGAATACGATTTGGTCAAAATTTCTTAAGTTTGAAGAAAAGGTCGATTATTTGACAAATGTGCATTATAAACAAAAAAAAAAAGTGAAAACTGAAACTCATTTTTCAGTGCATGCGAAGCATTCACAGGTGGGAGGAGCTTGATTGTGCTTGATTACCTGGGAGGAGCTTGATTGTGCATTGTTTGGTAAGCTATTTTGTCAATTTATTTTTGCATTTGGTATTTCAAGTTGTTTCTCTGCAATTTTAGATTGTTATTTTTAATTCCTCTATAGATTAGGGTTATTTTTTATTATTGATGCAATGAGGGATAACTTTATTCTTGGTTCATTGGTTCTTGATTTGGGTTATTGTGATTCAATGCAGCTGGAGATCACATTTGAAATCATTATAAAACATTATAGGTTTTTAATATAATACACCAGTCCAATGTTCTTACCCTAAGACACGATGTCACTGCAAAAGAATATAGTGTGAGATGTTCCAGATCTGTCATTGCACTCATTCTCTCAAAAATTAGGGATCCGACTCTCATTCACCTTGCATTCTACCAATTTTATTCCAGACTGTCAGCCTTCGCTATAATCTCATGGTATGTAAATATCTTGGCGTTGCTTTGTGATTAAAATGTTTTTTTTCAAATAGTTAGAATGGTTTTGAATGGAACTCTTGGTATATCTATATGCACATTAGTGGTCAAATAATACAAGGTTTATCTTTTGCATTTTTTCCATAGAAGATTGCACGATTAGTGCTTGAAGATTGTGCAAACACTAGTTGTTGTCCAATAAAATTTAGAATTTTCAAAACTTGGTGACTTATATAAACTCCTTTTCATTATGTTTATTTTCTCCCTTTCCCTACTTATCCTTTTCTATTTTTAACATCTACTTAGCTTAGGATTACCTCAGATACATTTTATTTTTACCTTCAATGATGTATCTTTCCTTGCTTTAGAACATAACCATTGTTGGATATCTTTGACAGAATAAATAAGTTGTAGAACACCTTAAATAAACAACTCAAATAATTTTTCTAAAACATCACCAGCCCATTTTAAGGACACTATTTCACTCACATCTAACTTAACTAAGCATGCCTTCATGATTTTTTCAAGCCCTAGAAGGTTATTTTCCCCTTTTAAGACAAACAAATCATTTCATAAGTTGATGTGTCAAAATATATGTTAACAACTTCTTTGCAAGACTAAGTCTATCAAAATAAATGATCAAAATCACAATACTTCAAACAAACTATGTATGTGAGTTGTTTATCAATGTTAGC
>MU220517.1:46747-65677 GCA_018584345.1 Thuja plicata | reverse complement strand
TAGGTGTATGGGGCATTTAGCACATGCCTTTAGTTTTTCAAAATATCATTATAATATTTCTCTAAAACACAACTTAAGTGTCGACTCACTTAAATTGGCAGAAATCGCACCCACCAAGTGCGATTTCTGCACAATGGGAGCTTTTAGCTTTGCGGAAATCGCACTTGATGGTGCGACCTCCGCAAAGGAGTAGCCAATTCTTAGAATTCCACTGGGCTTGCTCTCGGCCATTTCTTCACCAAATGACCTCCCGTTTGTTGCTATGAGGTCATGAGAGTTCAAAGCTTCAATTCATACCCTTACATTATGGTAACACCGCACCTTTCCGCCTATTACAAATGTATTGTAAGGATAACATTCAGCTCTGTTATGCTGTTACAACTTGAAGATACTGGCCAATGCACCTTTAGCGCACCTGAAATGTGATTTTCCGCCCTGAGCCTTTGGAGCATTTTCACACTATACTTTCAATGCCAAAAATGTTCTCTGAGCCAATTAAAAATGACCCAGATCATTAGTATTTCGAAAGGACTCGATATCATCAAAATATTTGACGGTGGGTTTTAGCTTTGGAGGTGCGCAAATGGCCTCGGCGTAGGCAAAATTGGCTTATCCATCTCACCACTTTGCGGTCACTTTCATGTCGTGCAATCTGAAGACAAAAACTTCCTTAAACCATTCTAACAGGACCCAAATTGTCAATTTTTAAAAATAGTTTGAATCATTCATGAAAAACACTGGCGGGTTTTAGCCTCTATGAGTGCGCAAATGCTTCAGCGCACCTGATTTCAAGATTTCTGCCTTGACCCTTTACACACATTTTCAGACCGAACTCTCTGAAGATAAAATCTTCTTCGAAGCATTTTAAGAGGACCCAGGACATAGATTTTAAAAAGAATTGAAATTGTGCAAGAATGGTGCCGGCGGGTTTTAGAGAAACAGGTACGAAATGGCAATGGCGTAGCTCAAACTGGAAAACCCTCCGGCCAATATCTTTGTCATTCCTTCATCGTTTCACATGTCGTTTTCTTCATCTGCACTGTCTAGTCTCAGAGAACCGATATATGCTTTCAAATAGTGAAAAACACAACCTTTAGTTGTATGCAAAAATGTGTTAGAAGAGCACCATTTAAGCTCTGTTATGTCTTCTAACAGTCATCTTTATGTTTGAAACACATGAAAAAATCTTTGATTTTGCATTGCTAGGCACCCAAAAGTTATTACTTGATCATATTAGATCATTTTAACAAAGAAAAACTCCTTGAAAATTGACCGTTTGCATATCCAACATACAATAAATAGCGGCTCATCACATGATTGTTACACTTTGTGAGATTGCATTTTGCAAATCGTTTATCAATAACTAACTTCATCGAGATATACTTGAAGAAAAAGTATGCCTTCAAGCTTGAACAAGAGCTAAATCAATGCATTTTCTGATCACTGCTCATCAACACATTATATTATTCATATCTTTTGTACAGCAGACTTCAAGAACTCAATTTCTTTCTCTCATAATATATCATTTTTCAAAACTTTTTTTTTTTTTAAAACATAATGGAAGGAAAGGAGAATTCCCACACTGTTCCAATATCAACCAGCTCAAGACAGTCTTACTTCATAACTCAAATGACTGAAGACAATTTGGGAAACTTGCTACCTCTGTAAACATTGAAGGTTAAGACCATCATAACAATCTTATTACTGAATTTTCAAGGACCACTTCTATAAAGGAGGAGATCTTCTACACATTAACATATGAAATGATCATCACTGAGAAGCCCGCATCAGCTCTTTCACTGCATTATCCAAATAAAGAACCTTTTACTGATTCCTTATAAGTGTCTGAGAATCATGGTCTCCAACCACCAATCCATCTGAAAGAGGTCATCAACAAGAGCATGATATCCTTGCCGGGTTGGGAACTATCACATACCCATCATGACAAGACTTTGAACCAACCCACCCGGCTTAGAAATGAGAGGGAAAGAGAAAGGGAAACCCGACAAGGATCGCCTGCCTATGAAGGACTTAGACCTAGACACAAATAAGACCAGACATGATTTACTCTGATATTGACAAAAAAATGATGGGTGACTGAAAGTCAGGAAATAGGTTCCAACCAACGATTTTGGAACTTACTTGGATTTTCCTTATATCTAGAGTCATAGAGAAGATCCCAATCTCCAGGTTGAAATTTCTTGTCCTCTATATACTTATCATGCCAATTCTTCCTTTGATTTTTAATGATTTTTCTGTGTTACAGGGCAGATTTTATAAACTCATCCAAAGCAATGAGTTGCAGGATCCTCTCTCTTTGTCTAGTGGTAAGATTAATGTCTAGTTTAAGTTCTATGTATGAAGTTTTATGCTCAAATTCAATGGGCTTAATAGTTTTCTTTTCCATTCACCAATTTAAATGGGGTGAAGCTCGTTGTGGTTTTCAAGGTTGTCCTATATGTCCATATTTCTTCCTATAGCCTATTAGCCCAGACCTTCTTGTGGATTGAAACTATCTTTGTGAGAATATACTTAATTACTCTATTTGTGATATCTACTTGGTCATTAGCTTGAGGGTGGTATGGTGAGGATTTTTTGTGCCTGATATTTTACTCATTGACCAAGGTTGTAATTAATGTAGAATTGAATTGTTCTCCTTGATCAGTAACTATTTCCCTGGGAATTCATATCTAGTAAATATTTCTTCATAAATGAATTGAAAAACCTTATTATCTCTTGCATGTTTCATATGTCTAGCTTCAACCCATTTTGTAACATAATCTATGCATACCAAAATATAGGACTTTCCATTTTAAGATGGCTCAATGGGTCCTATAAAGTCTAGTCCCCATTTTTCAAATGGAGTCATAACCACTTGGGGAAACAAAGGCATCTCATCTAATCTTGTTGGTCTTCCCATCCTCGAGAACCTATCACACTCCTTTGTATAGCTTGTTGCATCTTTGTATAATTCTAGAAAGTAATACCCTCTGTTTAGAATCTTCATGGTTGTCCTTTTAACTACAAAATGGCCACCACATGGTTAATCATGGAAAGAATGGAAGATATCATAGGTCTCATCTTCTTGTACATACCTTCTCATTATCTGGTCTAGGCCAATGTAAAAAACATGCAATCTACTATCCATGAGAAATGAAAACTCTTTTCCATAAGTAGTCTTAATTCTTTTGGTGAAAAGTGAGGAGTCTTACTGTAAGATCCAAAATTTGGATTCATTTAGGGTCTCCTAAATAGGATTTTCATAAGGAACAAGACCCTAAGCCCAATTTCAGTCTTTTACATTTAATTATTATGATAAAGAATTGAGAAGACTTGTAAAGAAATAGGGAGTAAAATACCTACCTCATATCATAGCAGATCTGAAGAATGTTGTATTTTGAGGCATGTAGACTATTTATAGAAAATATAAAGTATGATCCGAAAAGGAAACGCAGAGATGAACAAAACCCAGAAATATTTTTTTGTTCTGACACCGTCTTGTGAAAAAGGTCGACCTTGACCCACAAATGTCACCCCTGACCCAATAATCTCAACCCTGACCTGCACAAGTCCGATAGAAAATCTATTCATGGATCCTGATATTTCACTGAAAAGGGTATCCAAATCTGGTCTTAGATCCTTTGTCTTGTACCTGTAACTCCTAAAAATAGCACTTGAAAATATCTGAAAAGAGGGTTTTGGGGTGGCTATATAGGGTTTTGCCTTAGTCAAATCCCCGCTTTGGTGATCTCCACCTCCATGAATAGCCAAACATAGAATGTATGTATGTGTGTGTTTTTCTCTTTGGAAAGAGTCTTTAAATATGTAATATCAAGATCTAATCCTCTAGATTAACAATCCTAACATACATAGAAATGAGAAAGCAATGCATAGATTTGCATATGATAAAGAAAGCATACCAAGTCCCCAAGGATTAATTACTCCTACCAATTCACAATCTGTAATTGCTACCCTGTGACAATGTCCTTTTTGAATGCTTGAATGTTGAGAATGGCAGATCTAAAGAGAAGAGCACCTTCTTGTTTCAATGAAGATCCACAATAGCTTGTCCACCAAAAATGCTTGAGAATGGATTTATTATGTCCTTTTGGCTTGTCCTTATATATCATCCTCTTTCTTACTTGCATCATCATTGCATCATGTCATCTCCCAATTTCATTTCATGATCAAATGAAGGTAAAAGAGAGTGCTTATATAGAGATCTCACTATAGGTCTCCTAGGGCAATGCACGGGACCCAAATTCAAATTTATCCTTAAATTATGCTCCAATTGAAATCACCAACCAAGGAGGGGGTGAATTAAATCAAATATCATAGAAAACACTTCCACATCCAAACCTGGGTACCTATTTAAGTTTAGAACCCCGATAAGCTCCAGATTTGAAAGCGGGGACCAACACCCGAAAGAGGTCTATGTTGACCTCACCCTTGACCTAGGTCAAGGTCAAGTTTGACCCTACCCTAGGTCAAGTTTGACCTCAACCCTGACCTAGGTCAGGGTCAATCTCGACCCTGACCTGAGGTTTCAGGCAGGTCACCAAAAAGTGTCTGTGAGACTCCCAGGTCAGTCGGGGACCTAGGAAGGTGAGGGAATCCTCCCGAATGCTGAGATGAAGGCCTAGAGGCCTAGGAAGAGAATGATGAGTCCTAGGAGGACCAATACATAGGTCCTACCTAGAGGAAAGAGTCATGGAGAGGGAAATCTAAGAGAATTGATTAGATCCTACCCTAATTTCACCTAAACATGTAGAATCAAGTGCAGATGCATTCCTAAATGCAAATCTAATATGCAAGCATACTAAATGAAGGTGCTAAACCTACCAAAATGGAATTTCTTCCTTTTTAAGATGATACACTTACCAACAAATAAATAATTGGCTATATCTACATACCAAGGGCGATGAGAAGATATGGAAAATAAGTGCTCATCTGGAAAGGTATCTTCAATGGTTGCAGGATCATCTATCACTTGTAGATAGGATAGGAAATCAACTACCACATTAGCTTTCCTAGGTTTATCAACAATAGTGATGTTAAATTCTTGCATTAATACCAACCAACTTGCTAAACTCCCTATAATAGAAGTTTTTTTAATGAGATATTTGATGGATGCATGATCTATGTGGATGAAAATTTTATGCTCTATTATTTAATGCCTAAACTTTTTGAGGGCATAAATCACTGCTAACATCTCTTTTTTTGGTGACAGTATAGTTGAACTCATCTCCTTGGAGATTCTTGCTAACATAATATATGGCATGCTCAAGTGATCATTTTTTTTCTTAAAACTTCTCCTACACCATAGTCTGAAGCATCTGTATGAATATAAAATGGAAATGACCAATTAGGTCCTCTTAATACAGGAGCTTGATTTAGAGATTCTTTAAGGATTTCAAAAAAATTATCACAATTTAATGTCCATTCAAACTCATATTCTTTCTTCAAAAGATTTTATAATAGTGCTGCAATTTGACTAAAATCTTTAATGAATCTCGTGTAGTAGCCAGCATGTCCTAAGAAACTTTTGAATTCCTTCTATTTTGTAGGAAAATGAAGGTTGGAAATTGGAATTATGTGAATTTTGGAGGATATATGTAGATTGGTCATGTGTGGATTCATATTTGGTTTTCCTCGATGGCAATGCATTCAGTTATCATGATTACACTGATCAGTAAGCATTGAACATGATCAGTAAAGGGAAGATCAACTATGTATGTTGACTAGCATTCAGGAAGAATAGTATCAGATACAGATTGTGTTAGTGTTCAAGTTGAGGAATGATTAAGATATTTTTATCAAAGATACAACATATATATGGTATGTGAATCTATGATTCCAACCGCAATATTTTGTCTTGGGTTATGATTGAATTATGTTTTGAGTGAGAAGGCAATTTACCTATCTAATCACTGATTAGATTTTCGTATTAATTTGATTAAGGTGGTGGATTTGAGGCTATCATAGTAATTTTAATATTGGTAATAAGTAATGAGGATGACATACTAGATTGTGTTGATGATAATTTTGAGGAGGTTGACTAATCTTTGAGGCCGAGATCGGTGGAAAATTCTAGGTCTTTTGTGACCTAATGACAATCTATATAAGGAGCACTAAATTTTTTGATTTAGGGTTTTGATCATATTTTCAGATTGGGCGGTCATGAATTGAAGGAGAAGAGATAAACATAGTGTCAGGAAGTAAAGGATCATAAAGGATCTAATAGGCAATCAATTTCATTCTACAGATCAACAATCCTATTTCTCCCTAATAGTTGTAGCAGATCAAATCCCCTAACAGGGTGACCTTTAATAGGTTCTTATTTCTAAATAATTTAATAGGGTATCTTCAAGTAATTGAGGTTTGAAGTCCTCTAGTGTGGTAGATCATAGTTGGTCTGATTGTACTCCTAATAGTGTAATAATCACTCCTAATAAGGTGAACCCTTACAAAGGGTATTTGTAGCTCCTAATAGGGAAAAATCATTTAGTGCAGTATTGGGCTCGTGGTTGTCATCCCCACCATGGTTTTTGACCTCTAACAAGGGTTTCCATGATAAAATACTTGTTTTATGTATGTTTAGGTTTTGAATTCTTTACATTGTTTACTGTTATTTGTTTATTTGAGTTATATGCTTTTTGATTTGGAAGTTACTAGTGCAGTTAATCAGATGAGAGGTTGAATTTTTTCTTTATCTATATGTACTGATTCACCCCCCCCCCCTCGCACCCCTCCTTTTAATCATAATTCTTCTGAAAATTGGTATCAGTGAAGATAGGTCCTCATGATATTAATCCTAAACAATTGAGGAAAATATATCTATAAGTTAACATGGATAAATACAAGTATGAAAATAAACTTCAGGATATAAGAAAGTTTATCTATGAACTGAAGGAAAATTTGAGGCATTCCCTTGCTAAGAGAAGAGAGCTTTTTGAGAAATTGAGTGAAAGTTGAGATTACATTAAACAACTGTCTGAAGGTAGTTTGTTTGAAGAATCAAAGGAAGCACTTGCATGGATAAAAATAGTGGACTCAAAAGAGAAGTGAAAAATCTGAAAAGAGAGCTTGAAATTTAGTCTGTTGGGATGGTTGATGAACTTGAAAAAATAAGAGCTCCTAATGATGTGAATAAAATTGTTGAAGATTCCCTAAAAGTTAAAGATGAAGCCCTAAAAGAAAATTTGGAGAAATTGTTCAGATTGAAGCAAGAGGTCGCTACATTGCATGAACACCTACATGATACAAATGAAGAAAAAGATGATATTAAAAGATAGAATGATGGAATATGGAAAAATAATTAAAACCTAAAAGAAGAGTTGAAAGATGCAAACAATTTCCTGGATAAATTCAGAAAGAGTTCTATTAAACTTTATGAACAACTTGGAAGACAGAGGATGAATGTAGAGAAACAAGGTTTAGGTTTTTCAAAATTTGAGGTTGGTGAATCTTCTGGCACCAAGGACATTAATGCAGGAATAAAATAAACACCCAAGGTGAACAATAAAAATGGAAAGAGAAGGTATAAACTAGTATTTTTTAATTATCATAAGGGAGGTCACACTGCTAATGTATATTGGATTAAACCGATTGGTCCAAATTTTAGACCTAGAGGTTCTACTACTAGATCAAAACACTCCTATGGTAGAACTAATAACTACAATACTAGATCTAATACATTTCATGGATATTGTTACCATTGCAACAAGTTTGGACATAGAGATAATGAGTGCAGGGAGAGAATCAAAAACCAGTGGTCATATGATTACAATTGTCAGAGACCTATCAATCAAGGTAACCGGTTAGATGTTACTTGTTTTAATTGTCACAAATATGGACATGTGGTTGTGAATTGAATATTAAGGTCATTAAGAGACAATGTTGGACCTTCTAATTCAACAAGTATGTTATGTTCTATCTGTAACAAGGTTGGTCATCTTTCTAGGTCATGTAGAGAAAGAAAGTATACTAGAGGTCAACCAGTGAATAATGATGAAAACTCTAAAGGAAAGGAAAATTTTAGTGTTGATGAAGTAAGAAATGATATGAAGAAGACATGGGTAAGGAAAGGAGAATTTAATTTGTCATAGTTAACTAAGAACTGCACAAGTTCAAGAAATGTGGAGAGTCCATTGGTGAACTAAGCCATTTATTTTCTTAGGGGGAGCACTTATAAGAAAAATCATTTATTGATCCCCTAGATTCATGAGTGGTAAGATTCATATGTATTTTTCATTTCCTATTTTTTATTTAATAATTGTTAGTGAAGATAAATTATTTTTGTGCATATAACAAGTGTTATCTTTTAACCGTTATGTCAAACAACTACATTCTCAAATGTTATAAAGATGAGAAAGTAAAATCACTTATCACTTTACACTATAATTTTACTGAAGAGTATGTGATTTCATTCCATAGAAAGAATATTTGTGTTTGTGGACTAAGATTCCATGCAGTAAATTCTATCAATTGTCGAAGTATTTTAATCAATGAAGTTGAGGCTATAGCTTGAATTGCAAAATATCTTTACAGGAATCATTGTTGCTTCTATTAATTGTTGACATTATGGATACTCCATTTTTGGTCAACATCATTGATGAGCGAAGACCCATGTTCAAGTTACACTTGATGAAGGAAAATGAAAATGATCCAATGGGTGTGCTATCTTTGATACCCTATGGTGTATTGTTAACTAAATACATGTGTTCATTCATACACTGCAAATTGGAAGAACTTGGAGTTGATGACATCTATAATAAATTTCTTAAGTTGAGTGATGATGTGAAGGTGAAAGAAGAGCATATGAATTTAGTTTTAAAAGGTTTCACTTATGTGGATGAGATACGTCATGATTTTTATCCAGAATGGATAAGATATGTTTTGTGCAAAGTACATGATCAATTCATTTGGCTAGACAAGCCACACAAGATTACAAAGGAGTTAATCAACAGTGTTACTAGATTTTGTGTGACCAGTAGAGCACCTACTCTACGAACTATTGCTGAAAATTTGGTTACTCCATTAACTTAATCCAAAGAGGACCACCAAGCCATGACTATCAAGGATATTACTGATAAGGAAGTGAGATTTTCTTCAATGGTGATAGGTTACAAAGTATATCGATCTAGTTGGTTGAACAATGTACCCGGTGGAGCTATTCATGTTGCATACAAAATGGTGAAGGAAGATGCTAAATATGATCTTGGTAAGATGTTGAGAAGTCAATTATTTGTGAACATGGAGAAGATCAAGAAAGATAAGAAGAAATCATTCAAATATGGATCACTCCTGTTATGTATGTTCTTTTATCTACAGAATTATTTTCCAGGAATAGGTTTTATTACATGGTCAAAGGATAGACCGGTAGTAATGCAGATTAAGAAATGCATAAGAACTTTAGGAAATGATTTTAATTCAATTGTGTGGGGTTACTTTAAATATTTTCAAGGAAAAATGCATTTAAGAGAAATAATTCCAACTGGTATTGTTGAGAAGTACAAAATGATATATGTTGTAAGCAATGCAACCTAGAACATGTTGGATACCTATCATGAGCTATAAAGTTGATGGTGATGTAGTCACTATTTATTCTAATGTTTTATTCTCAAAACTAATTGATACTTCAACACCTAGGTTTGTAACTTATGAAGAGTCATCATTAAAAATATACAGTGAATTGAGAGCACCGGTAAACCAAAGAAAGATTAGAAAACAAGCTAACAATCTAGAAAAAATGAGTGGCATAACACTTGAAATGATGATAAAAATTAGAAATAAAATGGAGAATGAGGAATAAAGCACATCTATTTCAGGAGTCAAGGATACTGAAGTTGAAGTAGAAGTGGTTACACCTCAAAGAGTAACAAGGAGTTCAGTACTGAAACAATCTACATCTACTTCTACTACTCCTATTAAGACTCAGACAAAAAAGGAGACACTAGAAACTATTTAGAGGACTTACAAAGAAAGAAATCAATGACATCAAGCTATAAAGAGTCAAAGAGTAAGAAAGGAAGTAAAGAAAAGGATGAAGAAGAAAAGGTTGAACCTGAGTCTGAGAAGGATCAAAAGGAATTGAGTTCTAGTAAGGAGAAGTCTACTACTGTGGAAGGTGATAAAATTTACAATACTATTATTCTTGCGAATATTATTAAATACATCAAGGAACATGGAATAATGATAGAAGTGTGGACTCACTTTGAAAAATTGGCCATGAAGAGAAAAGAAAGATAGAAGATGTAGTTATAGAAAGTCTACATATATTTTTCAAAGAACCTAGTAAACTATAAAAAAATAGTACCTAAGGAAATATTTAATGCAGTTGACAAAAGATGGAGAGAATCTTTGAAGATTGAAAGAGTAATGATGGAACAAGAACTTTCAATTTTATAACCTGAATTGTCTACCAAATAGATAGAGTTGACAGTTGAAGCATTGAGAAAATAATCTAAGACAAAGAGAAAAGTTAAAGAATTTTCATTGGAGAAACACAATTGGTGAGAGATGAGATAGTGGATTTATTGAAAAAGTTTGTAAAGTTTAAGACTAATGTTGAAGACAAATTGGTTGAAGAGGATAGAAAAGTACAAGAAAGAGAAAATCAAGAGATTAATGATGTTATAGATAATGTTATCTCTGATATCCCAGAGTAGACATAGAACATTGAAACTCAAACTGATATTGAAGAACCAAAAGTACAGATGGATGAGGAAGTGACAAAACAAAAGGATGATGAGGATCTACTTTCAGTGAAGAGGAAACTAAATCTAACCGGTGAAGATCGAATAGCAAAGAAGAGAAAATAAAGAATCCAATTAGTTTGGAAGAAGATGAAGAATAATATTACGATGAAGAAGTGTAAACAACTATTGACATTAGTTAGATGAACCCTAAAGAGATATTGAAAATGTCTTATAAACTCAAGGAGAAATCTGAAAGGGACAGAGTAAAGGGAAAGAAAAAGAAGGCTAGAATACTAAAAGCATCTAGAAACATCATTAGTAATTTAGTACCTACTATGGTATATGAAAAACAAGACAATCCTATTGATCAATTTGGTATATTGGTCAAGGTTGTTTCTGATCAAGTACCTAATTTGGAGAATCCATCTATGGAGTTAGCAATGAAGGAATATGAGAAGTAATGAGATGACAAGTTGAATCAAATCATATCTGTGGAAAAAGAGTCACTTGTAGTTTTGGTGAATAAAATTATGGAAATTCTATAGGAGATAGGATAGATACTTGTAAAGGTTTTGAAGTTTACATATTTTACACAGGATTTGGAGAAAAGGAGAGAGGAATCTCAACAAGAACTTGATGCTTTGGTTACAAAGTTTGATCCCCTAATAGTTTAGTTTGAAAATACACTGCTAAGGTGAAAATGATTTCATACAACATGAAGAAGTTGCAAGCTGAGAAAGATAAGAGAATAATATCACTTATGGAGCTGTAGACTTATCTATCTCCTACCATAAATATTATGTAACAAAATGAGAGTGATGCAAAAAAAATCCTAAGTCTTCAAGAGGTGAATAATTTGGATGATATGGAAGGAGCATCATCGATTATACATGGATAGATTTTATCTAAGGAACGCTACAAGAATCATGGGAAAAGTTATTAGAGACTGCAAAGTTAAATTTCAAGGATTTTTTTGACAGAATGTAATTCTAGTAAGTACTTTTAATCCTTTGTCATTGTTAACAAAAACGGGGAGAATATTGTATGGGAGAATGATGTCAGAAGATAACAATGGAGATAGATATGATGACATGCATAATGTAAGGGGGAGTATGGTTTGAGTATGAAGTTGTAGTATGTATGGATGTAATACATTTTTTTGAGAGTTATGTATGACAACATTTTGTGCATTTTGAATATGGTACGAACTTTGAGAATATTTTGATTTTGATTATCAAAAATTTTCTATTTTCATCAATACTAAAGGGGGATATTGTTGGCATTATGTGAGTTTTGGATGAGATATGCAGAGTGGTCATGTGTGGTGCATATTTTTGTGTCCGTGATGGAAATGTTGTTAATTGGAAAGATTAGGTACTGCGGGGGGGTGAATCAATACTAAAAAACTTATATCACTTTTGCACTTGATTGAACTTTAATCTATTAAACATCAACCGATAGTCACATTAACCGATAGTGTTCACAGTATTATTGATATGTTGTAACTTAGAAACATAGATTAAATAATAGTAACACATAATTATATTCACACACCCATAACACATAGATTTTTGGTCACGCAAAAACCCTTGGTCAAAGGGAAAAACTGCGATGGTGATGACACCCACAACTCTTCAATGTAGAAAAAAGTTTTTCTTGTTAGGGCTTACAATATGTCATCATCTGAGTGACTTGCCTAGTTAAGATTTACCGATACATTTTTAAGTGTATTTACAGTCTTATTAAGACTACTCTGCTAAGAGATTTAATCCTGCCTTTACAGCGTTCACCCTATTAAAGGATTTACAAAAATCTCACAAAAATGAACTTATCAATCTTGTTAGAGGCTTCCCAATTAATGGATTTTACAATACCTTGTATAAATTGTTAGGATTCTTCACAAGATAGTAATTGACCTATATGTGCTTCCTTCCAAAGCATGTCAGATCCCTTATGCTCAAAATCTATGTGCTCTATTCTTCTCTGCTTTTGATTTGCTTCTCTGTTCAATTCATGATCATAACTTCTTCTTAACAACCTCTCTTCATAATCTATTCCTTAGGATTTGTATCTTTGAATCTCCTTCACTTTTCCTTCATTCCTAACCTTTGATCTTAGGGTTAAAAAAAATTAATCTCTATCTTTCCATAAACCATTTTCCTATTTTTCCTTCTATCAGCTACTTTACGATTTTCCTTATGATTGATAGTTGTTGGCTTCAAATAGTAATTACTAATCATTTTGACATCAATGAAATAACTTATCACTGTGCCAATAATTTCCAATAATATTCCCCTTTCGCATTGATGGAAAAAACTGTCATATGTCATGTATATGCCGATAGACTTCCCCTATGTTAATAGTTTGTCATAGTTTTGCAAAAAAAAAAATTTCTATACTTATTCCCTTGTTGTAATTCTTCCCTTTATTATTATATACTTCCATTTTTTTTCTTCTTCTTCCCCTTTTTGACACTCAATTCCAAATTATAATTGCATGTGGTGTATCATGATTTAGGCTGCTTATAGTTTAGCCATGATAAACTTATACTTGTCTCCCCTATTCTTCATAATTTATTCCTATGATTATTGTAATGCTTGATATCAATTTTTGGCATTATAATACCTTTTAGTTCTAGTATTCGCATATGTTGGCTTACTTTCTCTATTTTAGCTCTTGTTCCTTTGAAATGATCTCTCTCATCTTAGCTGAATGGTCCATAAAATTTGTTGTAGGTTGGAGATTTTCGATATGTTGTACTAGGTCATGATGATTTTCATTAATCCTATTGTCAATATGACCTTTAAATTCCAAAAAACTACACAATCTAGTGTACATTATTGTAGATTTGTTCAAAATTTCCTTGAAAGTGTCAATAAATTTTTATAGTTCTACTTTCAAAATTGTAATCTTTGTTAATAGTTGTTGTACAATTTTTTCTTCCAATTTCTTCACTGCACTGCTGGTTATTCTTTCCTCTAGATCTTTTCTAGAATGATTTATTTCATCAATATAAACTTTCAATTGGTGAACTAATGATTCTTCTTCATCTACAATAACATATAGCATAAGATCTTGAAATAAATCTAGTGTTCTAATCAAAATTCTCATCTTTTATTTCTTGGCTTTTTCCTTGTCCAATTTTGACTTTTTATCCAAAACTCTTGTGTATTCTTCTTTATCCTTGTTCTTCTTCAGTTCTCTCAGATCTTGTTTGAGTATCTCAAACTCAGGGTTTTCAACATCTATATTCTCGTATTCTTATTCTTCTTCCAATTCTCTTTTTCATTTACCTTTTGTGTCTTTCTGATCCTTCTTCTCATCTTTATCTTTATCATTTTCATCATCTCTTCCTTCTTTCTTCTGTTCATCCTTATGTTTTACTTCATTTTTATTTTCTTCATCTTAATGTTTTTCATTGGTGTCCTATTTCTTGTCTCCGATATATTTTTCATCTTGTTTCTTCTAGGTGTTGGTTCCCTTCTTAGTATCTATTTGTTGCATGTTGGTAGGTGAATGTTGTTGGCCAGCTGATATGGGGTTCTCCTCATGTAAAACTTCATCCTTCTTCTTCATTTCTTGTAAGACTTATTTTTGTAATTTTTAATAGAGGGTCTGGTAGATTTTCTTGATGCCTTACTTATACAGTGACCTATTCATAACTTTGTTGGTCCTTTGCAGTCTTCTCTATGGAAAATTTATCATTTTTTTTCTAATAGAGGCCTATGCTAAAGCTTCTTGTTGCTTAGTTGACTTCTCAAGTTCTTTAGTGATGTCCTCAATAGTAACTAAATCTGTTTTTGTTGACAAATCAATTGCATTTGGTGCATTTCCAATCAGCTCCTTTACAGTAAAAGTATCATCAATATTTGAGGGGCCTACCTCTGAATAGGCTTGATTTTTCTCTTCATTCAATACTTTATTCCATAATTCAGTTATATCTTATTCTAATACAGATTCCTCATTTTCTAGAACAATATTTGTTAATGCCTTTGTTCTAAACTTTGTCTTGTACTTATCCATCTATACTTCTACATCATTCTCTGATAACTTTGGTTATATATTCTTCAATAGTTTTTCTGAGTTCCTCAACTCTGGGATAGGCTGAATCCCATCTTATCAATAAGTTTTTATACAATTCTCTTGGAACATTATCCTTCACATCTCAAGGATATTTATTGTACTTAAGAAAATGTTTAACAATAGTGTCTTCTATCAGTTTCTTGTCTTCCTCTAACAATTTTGCAAAGGAAGTGGGATTTATTCTCCCAACTAATCCTATCCTAGTTATGTACTTTTCCATTTCAATAGGGTACGTGGAAATCTTAAACTATTTTTTGCCTGATCTCTTTCCCCATATCATGATTTCTTTCTCTGATTTAGTATCCTCTTCATTTGTATCACTTTTCTTCAAAGTGGTAGGGGGAGTCTTTTTTTGACTCTTGGTGGTTCCTCTCTCAGATACTTGAGGTTGTCATTGCCTCTTTTTAGGAAATTTCCTTTGTGGTGTCTTCTTAATCTATTTTTCTCCATTACTAATACTTGTTGGTGTAGTAATTTCTACTTCCACTTCCTCAACTTCACAGTCCTCAATCTCTTTTTCTCCTTTACCGATAGTTGTTGGTGTAGTCATTTCTACTTCCACTTCCTGAACCTCACAGTCCTCAATCTCTTGAATAGCTGGTAGGGCTTGTGTCTCTATAGATTTTTTTTCATGCTTTATCCTTTTCCTCTTGACTAGTGTGGAGGGGATCTCTAGAGGCTTCACTTGTGGTTTCTCCTCTATATCCTCTAGTTGTGTACTACTTTCACCTTCACCACTTTCATACTTGGTTGTCAAATTATTTAACATTTGTTCTTTCTTCTTCAAAATCTTAGGCTTCTTAATATCTAATGTGATCCTTTTATAATCTTCCTCACATGTACCAAATCTTTTGACTGTTGCATCCTTTGGTTGATTCAAAATTTATTCATCACATCCAATTATATCTTTGTATTTAACTTCATAACCAAATGTTGGAACCCAAGTTGTCCTTGGTTCCACAGGTTGGATTCTACATGTGTTAGTGTCTACAAGAAAACAAATAGAATCTCTATACTTCTGTACTACCAACGGGGGTATCCAATAGCATTCTTGCATTTTAATTTAAAATTATTTTAAATATCCCGACATAATATTATTAAACTCATCTCCTAATTTCTTAATATCATCATTGATTTGATAAATTAATGGTCTATTTATGCTCCAATTCACTTCACCTATTATAGGAAAGAAATTCTTAATATAAAAATATAAACAAACAAGTAGTGATCTGAAGTTAACCTCTTGTTTTTTATCCTTCAATAATTTCATGTTGGAAAATAGATGGGTTCACACCTATGTAGATCCAATCCTGCACACTTGAATAATGCGGGTTAGTAGCACCGATTTGCAATGGGGGAAAGCAATCAAAACTACTAAGAATGAATCTATGAACAATAAAATAACAATAAAACTAGAGGAAAACAAATAAATGAAAACCATAATGCTTGAATCTTCTATTGCTTCTCTATACTCCATCTGAAATGTTGTGTGAATGGTGCTCAGTATTGGTTTTGGCAATGTCTATGACTTGGGAGTGTTGTGAAAATGATATTGATATGATCACAAAATGCATGATGCCCTGTAAGAATCCTGTAGAGTAAGAGTGCAGAAAGCTTGAAATCCTAGATCCTTCAGATGGTTGAGAAGGGTTGATTATATAGAATATGGAAATGATATAGACTATTGAGATCAATCCCAAAAATTGGAGAATGAATGGTTGAGATCAAAAGGAACTGGAGAAACAATCACTAAACTCCTCCTCTTCAACTTGGAGAGAAGAGGGGATGTTTAGCTAACTGAAAAGAAACCAGTAAACTCTACCTCTTCAACTTGGAGAGAAGAGGGGATGTTTAGTTAACTGAAAAGAAATCAGTTAAATCCACCTCTTCAACTTGGAGAGAAGAGGGGATGTTAGTTAACTGAAAAGTTGATTAAGAGTTACCTTTTTGAACTAGAGAAAGGATTTATTTGAATATTTAATTGATTTTTGAAATTAAAGTATTCAAACATGAGATAATTGAATTGCCTTTTGATTTTAAAAGAATTCTTGAGTGATTAAATTAATTTAATTAGAAGAATTAAATAATAATTTTAAATATTTAAATTTAAACTTTAGGAAATTAAATTTAATTAATTACTAAAGATTAATTAATTAAAAAAATAAATTATTTATTAATTTTGATGATATGATTAAATGATTTGGGGAATGGATTTTAGAAGAAATAGATGATTAATTAATGATTTAAAAACCATTAATTAATAGATGAAAATTAGTGTTTTTAATGTAAGGTCTCAAGTATGTCCATTTTAGGGTGTCTACATTTGCCCCTCTTTGATGCATTGTGGCTTGTCACATTGTGTCAAAGAATCTTCTATTTTGATCCTACCTCAGCTTGCCTCAGCGATAGCAGGTGGATTTATGCTCCCTCAAAAAATTTGAGGGAAAGGTCGCGACAGGAGCATCAATTTGTTGATACTGCAAAATATTTTTCCTAGCATTAAATAGTTTGTGAAAATAGTTACAATCGCTCCTGATACTAGATGTGAAATATTCTAGGGTCTGGGATGATAAAATAGGGCTCCTTGAGGAATTAAGGTTTCTATTGATCACTTATAAATAGCTTGTGGGCCCTTTCATTTGTCACTTTTCACTTTGGAGCTCCTCATTCTTTGGTACGATTCGCCTCTAATTTTCTTTTCTTTTCTTTCTTGTTTTGAGTGATGGCAGGCCTTCTAGGAGTTGTGCACATGCCCGATTGAGGCTGCACCTTTGTTCTGTTAGAGTAATCATTAGTTTTCTTATTAATTAAATCATGTTGATTTAATTAGTTAAGTTATTACTCTTTAGTGCTTAAGCTTTCTCTTAGGTGCATTAATAATTAAGTCTTTTATCAATTATTAATGTGCAGCCTAGCTTTTTTAGGCTTTAGGGTTTTGTTCACCTTTATAGGTTGAACCTTGTAATTCTTTTTTCATTAATTCAGATTATAATTTTGCTCTCACATTTCGAGCAACTTATGAGTTCTTCTTTTTTCCTCTTTTTGCTTCTCTCCTGTAACAGATTATTTGCATGCAGGTATTCTTGGCATTTTGTGGATTTGTATCTCTCAAATCCTACATGGTATCAGAGCCACACTGTTGCTGCCTGGTCTAGTGTTTTTGAAGTAGTGATTCGAGGGAAAAAACCATAGCTTTTTGGGGGTTTTCTCTTCAATCTGAAAGAGACACATTTTTCTGGAGCACTTTGGGTGAAAACAGACTCCACCATCACACTCAGAAGGCCCAAGAGATCACTTTTTCGTATAAAGTTCACCTTTTTTGGCTACAATGGCCTCTGGGAAAAAAATTCTCTCTCCTAGGCCGTACGGATCAAATTTCGAGGTGAAAAACATTCAAAAAAATAATAAAAAATAAAAAATAAACTTTTTTTGGTTTTTTACAAAGTTTTTTTCAAAAAATCAAAAAATACATTTTTTTCTAAAGTTTCTAAAAAGCTTTTGTAAAGTTTTTTTTAAAAAACTTTGAAAGAAAAGGTGCGTACCTTTTGGAAAGGTAGGAATGTGCAGAATGTGCAGGTAGTGATGTCATCATTTGCAAGTCAACGTTCAGGCTTAAAATTGACGTCTACGAAATCGTCACACATTTTTTGACACTTCTTCAAAAAGGCAGCCTTCAGTGTTTTGGCCATATCTTTTGCATACGGTGTCCGTTTTTGAAAAACAAAATATCGTCGGAAAGCTCTTTCCGAGCCGGAGATGATGATGCTAGTTTTGTATGCATATTTGGCTATTTGAGTACCTATTTTTAGTGTCAAATTTTCAGTTTTTTTTCCTCCTCCTTGCACCAGTTTTTCATCTAATGCAGTAAGGTCACATTTCTCAGTTTGTTTTTCATTTAAAAGAGTTATCATGGGTTTTTCTTCTCACCCTTCAGTTGTTATTTTCAAACTAGGTAATTATGAGTCATGGGCAAAGGGTATACTTACACATTGTAGGTGGCTTAATATTTTGCCTTATTTATATGATCTCATACCTGAACCAACCACTTCAGAGGGAAAATTAGCATGGGATATTATTAGAGATCACATAGTAGGACTTATAGTGTCTAGTGTTGATCATGACATTGTGTTGGCTATATCAGACATTG
>MU220517.1:33984-46697 GCA_018584345.1 Thuja plicata | reverse complement strand
TGTCTCATACCCATTTCTTGGAGAGAGAATACACCCTTTGATCATGATACTTTAGAGGAGCTTGAGTATTTAGACACCCTTACATGTTTCAATGGATCAGAGGCTTGTCTCACAGTTCCCACTCTTCAGACTGAGACTTTATCCGCATCTCTTGTTGCTCCTGATTCTGTGTAGCAGGGAATCATACATCTTCCAGATATAGATACTGTGGACTCTTATGTTGCGGACATATCTTTCTTTTTTGTTGAATCTTATACTGTAGATTTGGAGGATTATTTTGAGGACATTCATCTCCTCTACCTTGACAGTTAGGTTATCACTGTTTGCCCACCATTATCTGTGCATTCAGCAGTTTTACTTCAGGATTCTCCACGTCAATTTGGATTTGGCATCATTTGTTTTAGTTCAGACAAAGAGATTCTTCAGCATCCGATCAAGGCACACATCCTGAGATAGATTGGTTCATCACTCTTCATAGGGTTTCTTCGACATCATCCTTTGGATTCATTT
This sequence comes from Thuja plicata, assembly GCA_018584345.1. Lineage (NCBI taxonomy): Eukaryota > Viridiplantae > Streptophyta > Pinopsida > Cupressales > Cupressaceae > Thuja > Thuja plicata. The sequence goes on along the minus strand of MU220517.1, from coordinate 46,187 downwards.
CTTCCCAAGGGGAGGAATATCATTTTTCGCTTTAGGATCTCCTTTTGGATTCTACATCAGGCATCTACCATTGTGATAGGAGTTTCTTCATTCTGAGGGGACTTTGGTGTCTCATTCCTCTCTCATGGGGGGGGGGGCTGGTTGTACTTATGGTCTTGAGAGAGTCTCTTGAGCCATTTCTTTTCTACAGTTTTCTATCTCTTTTTGGAGAGGTTTTTTTCCCATTGGGTTTTCTTCTTTGTCTCCAGTCTACAGAGATTTCCTTGTATTGGCTACCTAATCAGGCCTTGTTACCGAGACCCATTTCTTGCTTTCATAGCTGTGCTAGGTTAGCTTAACCCCTTCGCTTAGCTTAAGGGGGGGTGTTAGAGTAATCATTAGTTTGCTTATTAATTAAATCATGTTGATTTAATTAGTTAAGTTATTACTCTTTAGTGCTTAAGCTTTCTCTTAGGTGCATTAATAATTAAGTCTTTTATTAATTATTAATGTGCAACCTAGCTTTTTTAGGCTTTAGGGTTTTGTTCACCTTTATAGGTTGAACCTTGTAATTCTTTTTTCATTAATTTAGATTACAATTTCACTCTCACATTTCGAGCAACTTCTGAGTTCATCTTTTTCCCTCTTTCTGTTTCTCTCCTGTAACAGGTTATTTGCATGCAGGTATTCTTGGCATTCTGTGGATTTGTATCTCTCAAATCCTACATGTTCATCCAGAGGGTGCATGTCATGCGGTGAGTTTCTTATCCTGTGTGCACTTATTACTTGTCATTAATGCTTTTAAATTCAATTGATTTTCTACATTTTTGTAACTGTGCTGCAATCGTTGATGATTCTGCTATAATTGATGAGTGCGTGCCGCGATTTTTAATTCAATTTCACAACTGATAAGTGTGTCACATTCAAATATTTTATTACCACAATTGTGACTTATGTTTCACAATTGTTGTTTGGTTGCCACAATCATTATAAATGTGCCATAAATATTGTTTATGTTTTGAAATTTCTCTAATGTACTTTTATACTTAGCATTTTTGCACATGTCTAATTATTTTGTTGATCCTAGCATTGATTATTGTATGTATGATTATTTTTCATATTAATGGCGATGTTTTGCACTTTCGAGAGTCCATACCACTAGGTTTGATATATCGCTTTCAAATCTCTAAGAATGAGAGGGATGTCCTTAGGCATTTAAGATTATACTAGATCACTTACATGCCTAAGATCACGACCAATAGGGGTCTGATCTCTTCTCTTCTCAAGAGGTAGCACTCAGACATGTGCACCTTTCATCTTCCCACTGGAGAGTACACTTTCACTCTCAAGGATTTTTTCCACATTCTCCATATTCTTATCTAGGGTGCACTAGTAGAGTTCACCCATCAGCTTGGCATTGCTACTTTATTTGAGATCTTTGTTCTTCCTACTGATCAGTTAGGGATGTTTGATCCCTATGATATCCCATGGTCTATATTTGGCATAGGTTTAGATAGGTTTACTACACTGTTAGGTAGATTGATCTGTGGGATTATGTGTCCCAACGGTAGGCAGCATGGACTTTCTATTGGATGGGGAGTTATTGTCTAGAGTATGGTGAGAGACCATACTATTTATGCTTGGGGGCCCTGTATTCTAGCGCATATGTACTATTACATGTTCTATGTGGCTTACCAAGGTGGTAAGTCACTTGGATGTAACATGACCTTGCTTTATATCTAGGCATGGGAGTGCATTTATTTCTACAGACATGTTGGTGCTCATGATCTTCTTGCAGGTAGACCTTATGTTTTTATGTATGATGGAGTCATGGTCTAATCACACATGGGGCATCTTATGTATTGGAGGAAGAAGCTTGACATGATGCCTTTTTCATTTGGAGACCATATAGATCTTGTCATGTTTGGGATGGTGAGGATGCACACCTTCCTTACTGCTAACATAGGAGGATCCAGATTGGTTGTGTCACTGAGCACATTCATATGATAGATTTGCACAACATCAATAAGGTGTTGCACCAATTTGGTGAGCGGAAGGATGTTATTGATTCATATGCTTACTTTTCATGAATATCTAGAGATAACACTATTTGGGGAGTTGTGATCCTATCCCATGATGTGAGGACTAAGTTTAATGGTGTTTGACCTATTCTTTGGACGTGGCGATCAGCCACTGTCGATGCAAGTAGATCACTTTATAACTTGTTCCTTATTTGATAGATTACTCTCTTTATGGTCTTTATGATATAGATGATCTCTTGATTAGTCTCTTATGCTTTCTTATCCGTGTGATACTAATGTTGAACCTTGTTTTTGTGCAAGCACTACTCCATAGTTTGATTCTTGGTGGTTGCAATCTTAGCTTGTTACCCTGATGGATAGCACCCAGCCTATTACTGGCATTTTGAGGAGGAGACGGCGATAGAGAGGAGGTGGTGGTTGGGAGAGAGGTAGAGAGAGGGATGGAGGGCACCCCTGGGTAAAAGTACAAACCTATGTCACACTTTTATAAAGGCAAAGGTCCACAACATGCAAACTATTCAACATTAATGACATAAAAGTGGCATTTGTGCTTAGAATTTGAGGATGATGTAAACTAGTGAAATGTGTAAAACTCGATGAAGCTTATGCCTATAATTTTTTAAAAAAATTGAACAAGAATTGACATACCTTTTTAATTTTTTAAGTCCATTTTCTAATTGCTAAAAACTGCTAAAAATCTGGGGTCTAGTTCCCACCAAACAAGTATATGCAAATAATCTATTTTTCCTCTGATTTCAAAACATGTTATAGATAAAATGTATAGCTAGTGCAGAAAAGAATAAATATGGGTTTTTAATGTATATTTTCTCCGTTATAATTTCTCAAAGTTGAACTAATCTGAATCAACAATTTTCATATCCCACCACATTTCCCCTATCAAATCTCCACCATTCAGAAAAAATTACATATTCTTGAAGAGGACTCTCTCCTCTAGTGTTAAATATAAATTTTGAATTTTTTTGATATGATTTACTATTTTTTTGTTTATTTAAAGCAACATCTTCTCGAATGTTAAAATACCTAATTTTTATATTTTGAAATTATATTATATTAGATCTAATCAAAATACTATAAAATTTATATGACAATAATCTTGACTCTGAGCTCTACAAAATGGTATTTTTTATATATTTTTTAAATTATCATTAAAAAGAGTAAGGGGAATTGAAACATCACTTTTCTGAAATAATTTTATTTCTTTGATAATTGAACCCAAATTGGTATAAAACATGCATTTAATAGACATTTCCAATTGGAAAAGTTGAACCACTTATCTAACTTAGCTAGAATGAATCTAGCTAGACCATATGTTTGACAAAAATTAAGTTTTAGTTAGAAATACTCAAATTTAGCTGTATTACTAAGATATCCTAAAATGTGACACAACTTTGGGCTTTTACCTATGGAGGTAGAGATGGAGGTCGAGGGGCGGGAGAGATGGAGGCCGAGTAAGAGGTAGAGATGGAGGCTGAGGGGGAGGTAGAGATGGAGGTAGAGGTGGAGGGAGAGGAGATGGTGATGATCCTATTCCTAGGAGAGGGGGAAATATTGTTAAGACCAGAGGAGGTGGGCATAGGGGGATGGATGGAGGGAGAGGGGTTTCTTGGGTTGGTCTAGTACTGATCCTAGAGGATGAAGAGGGGATAGAGGAGGATGTCCCTGATCTTGTGAGGATGGTGCAGAGATGGGTAGGTGTTTCTCCTAAAGAGAGAGTGGAGGAGAGAGGAGAGGAGAGAGATGAGGAGAGAGATGTGGAGATGGTGCAGGTGGAGGAGGGAGGTGTTGGTGTTTGAAAAATGTTTATGCTATCTAAAGCTACCAATATGCCTTGAGACTGATGTTAGGAGTAGTTAGCTCCAAGTATGGAAGCTCTGCAAGACAATTGGACCAACTATAGGGACAAGACAACCCTCTACACTTTTGGCTCTATAAAACCAAGGTGGGTGCACCTAATCTAGATAAAATACAATTCCTTACAACTCTTCAACACTCTGGATTATAACAACTGATGATGGTAAGAAAGTACTAAATACTAACCATGCATTCATTGACTCTCTATTACCATGTAAGACATACAACAAACAACCATAGGATATGAAAAAGTATTTAGTAATGGTTTTGATGTAAACTTGTAGGATATAACTAAACTATATCAGACATGCATCAACAAAGAGTAGAAAAGCTTCTGACTAGTGCCTTATCCATTGGGCAATTTCTTCAATCCAAACATTGAAACAGATAAACAACCTATTGGCAAGGATTCACAACCATAAACACATGTATCTCAAATCACACACTTGCTTATAAGATCCCTATGCACATATATATTGAATGAATTAATGTTCCCCCAATGTATCTTTAATCTGATCCTAAATTAGAACTATGGAATGAAACATACACATAAATAAATCTATGTATTGGACCAAAAAATCCAAAATTCATACAATAAAAGCCAAGGAGAGACTTGAAATTGAGATAATATATTAAGTATAGTGAATCCAAAATCCGCAACAATAAGATTGAACAATCACACCACTCAATAATCTGCAAAAGATCAAAAGTTTCTATCTAAGCCTGAAATATAGTCTAATATCCAATCTGATATACCCCTGGAACACAAACCTCTAGGACCAACACTTAGGATCAAAAATTTTGGAACCATTACAATAGAGAGAGGAAGAGAATAAGTATAAAGGTGAAAACCCTAGGATAGGGTTTCAACAATTGTCTGATCAAGTCATCAATGCTATCCTATCTTGTTGAATTTGATCTTCCTCAAAAGATCATTGAAAGATTTGTTTGACGATCCACTTGCCAAGTTACAAACTAGGATCCAATCTCATTAATGAAAGACATCATAGCATGGGTAGAAACATCCTAAAATAGAAAGAAATAAGAGATCCATAATGCCATCATACTGCATTGAAGATGTTTCAGACCCACAAGACATTCCTAACCACTAAATGACACCATTAAGATTGACCACGACCCAAGAAAACCTCGAGCCACTCGCCTGCAAGTCTGGGAACATGCCAAAGTTGATAATACGTGTAGATAAATTAAAAAATTAAAATAATAACCATAAAATCTATTTATTTGGTGCCAAACATGATCAACGGTCGAGATTAAACCCTTTTATAACTTTAAAACATGACCGTCGAAACACTTTAATTAATGCAGGCATAAGGTAAAAAGAAATATTATTTCTTCCTGGTCAAACCACTTTGAAAACCACATGGCACCATCTTATTGTCCCTTGGATGCACCTGTATACTTTATCTTGTGCAGGCCCCACACCCTTATCTCATCACTTGGGACACGCATCATCCATTTCACGATCACGTGATGCTTAACATCCTTGTAAATTTCCTTTGCACGGTAGTGCATTATTGTTGGATCTTGATATGGCCTTCATGATCCTCTTCCATCTACCACCATGTGTTATGCACTGATTTGATCCACCTTTTGGTCCACTCAACCACCTTGCTGGCCTGTGCCACATGGCACCATCTCACTCATTATAACCTTGTCGTGTTTCTATCCAACTGGCCCACCACCTGTCATACTTGCCATATGTCACCTCCACACTACCATGTAATCTGAATGGACCTATATTGACTTGGACTATGTGATTGTTCCTTATTGCCATCTTTCATCCTTATCTACGTCACCATTCGAGCATCTCTGACACAGGCCCACAAAAATTTATCCATCTATCCGCCAGTTGGTAACCACTTAACTGCAACACTTCACAACCTGTCGACCAAAAGTTTCTTTCCTTTTGGAACTTAACCACTACAGGCTAGGACATAAAAAATATTAAGTTACACCAATGCACAAAAAATGTGGGATAAATGACCAAAAGTGATTGCAACACAAAACACACCAATGAAGACATAGAGACAAAAGAAACTAGTTTGACAACATTGAAGCAACCAAAAGGGACAAGACAAGGCCCTAACACTCTTCTGCAATCATCTGATGTGACAAACAGACCAGCAACACTCAGAGACAAAAGAACAACCCAGAACAACAAAACCTAAAAACCTAACCAAGAAATATAGTGCAACCCGAGGAAAGTAGTGTTAACCAAGCACTAGACTGCCCAAGCATCAGTGTTAACCAAGCACAAAAATTAATACCTTTTTACCATTTTTTAGTTAATATTTCCAAGGAAAACCAAATTTCACAAATATCTCTAACAGTAGGATCTAGATCCTCTGCATCTAGTTATGGCAGTAGTGGGTGTGAGAGTGATGGAAAGATTAGTGAGGAGGACTCTTGGTTTGTGAGGGATTGTAGGGTTGAGAGGTATTGGGGAGGAGTGGGAGATGGATGTGTCTATGGATGGTCAAGAGGAGGATCCATCAGAGGTTCAACGACTATGTCAGGAAGTTGTAGACCTTACCCGCAGACTAGTGGTAGCAGAGCTATTGGTTAGAGCAGCAGAGGGAAGGGTTACAACAACTAAGAGAACGGCTACAATAGCTGAGATCATGGATATGCAGGCTCATACAGATGTTAGAGCCTTCATAGATGGTGTATAGTATTTATTCCATAAGGAGGTTCTTCAACGATTTTTTAGATCAGGGCATGAGGCCCAGAGATAGATCGATTACTGATGGCACCACTATGAGGGTGTTGTTCTTTCTGCTCAATGGGTTTCTAGCTACACTTCCTCACAAAGATCTAGTAGACCCTAGCGATCACAGAGTAGTGGTGTGGAAGCTCCTTCATAGAAGTAGAGGGAAGGACCTGAGATGCCACCCCCTCGTCAGCCTAGTGGCGAGGGTGGGGGTAGTAGATGTTGAATTTTTGTAGCATTGTATCACTATGTACCTTTTTGTACCATTTTTTTATTAATTTTGTACTGATGTTGTACTTATTTTGTATTGGTGATGTACCCATATTTATAGACATTCATGTTGATCACCTTTATGTGAGACTTGTGACCATCCATTGTACTCATACATATGATATATGAGATGCTCTTATTTATGACATGATTCTATATGTTGTGCCGCTTACTTCTATATGCTTTGTACATGCTAATGCACTTTATGAGATGCTTTATGGTTATATTCATTTGATGTGATTCTAATATGAAAACTCCTAGATGTATGATCTTTACTTTCCTATGATACTGACATATGTATGCAGGCTGATTTTATTATGAATGCATGTGTTTTATTTTCTTTTCTTATGTAATAAATGAATTCAAACCTAAAATGTACCATGTATCTGAGTAAATGCATGTGTTAGTTAGAAGAAAGCTAGTGAGAGTTTAGCTTGGAAAAGAATGGACCAAATGAAAGACATGAGTGATGAAACCAAGTCACTGCCATATATTCCAATTTTATTCATCATTGCACCTTATTATGAAAAGGAAGAGAGTCAAATGCACCCAGATATTGACCATCTGGATACCGCTATGATCTCTGATAACCAGAAGTAGATAAATGAAAAGAAAGAGAACCAAATGCACCCATATATTGACCATCTAGTTAGCACTATGATCTCTGATGAAAAGAAAGAGAACCAATTCTACCCATATATTGACCATCTAGATACTGTTATGATATTTGATAATAAAAATTAAATAATAGAAAAGAAAGAAAATCAAATTCACCAAGATATTAACCATCTAGATACCGCTATGATTTTTTGATAACAAAAAGAAGATAAAAGATAAGGATTGTTCAATTCTTTTCCATGTGTTAGCTCAGATCATGGAACTGCGTAGCAATCAAAACTACTAAGAAAAAAACTATGGATAATAAAATAACAAGAAAAATAGAGGAGAACAAATGAATACAAACCACAATGATTTAAGCTTCTATTTCTTCTCTCTACTCCTTCTTAAATGATGTGTGAATGGTGCTCAGTATTGGTATCAATGGTGTTTGTGACTTGGGAGTGTTGAGAAAATGATATTGATAAGATCACAAGAATGCTTGATGCTTTGTAAGAATATCGCAGAGTAAGAGTGCACAAAGTTTGAAATCTTGGATCCTTCAAATGGTTGAGAAGGGTTGATTATATAGAATATGAAAATGATATGGACGGATGAGATCAATCCCAGAAGTTGGAGAATGAATGGTTGAGATCAAAAGTTACTGGAGAAACAATCAATAAATTCCACCTCTTCAACTTGGAGAGAAGAGGGGATGTTTTGTTAACTGAAAAGAAACCAGTTAAATCCACATCTTCAACTTGGAGAGAAGAGGGGATGTCTAATTTACTGAAAAGAAACCAGTAAACTCCAACTCTTCAACTTGGAGAGAAGAGGGGATGTTTAGTTAACTGGAAAACTAATTAAGAGTTACCTTTTTGAACTAGAGAAGGGATTTATTTGAATATTTAATTGATTTTTGAAATTAAAGTATTCAAACATGGGATAATTGAATTGCCTTTTGATTTAAAAAGAATTCTTTAGTGAAATTAATTTAATTAGAAGAATTAATTAATAAGTTTAAATATTTAAATTTAAACTTTAGGAAATTAAATTTAATTAATTAAGGTTAATTAATTAAATAAAATTAATTATTTGAGGATATGATTAAATGATTTGGGAAATAGATTTTAGAAGTAATACATGATTAATTAATGATTTAAAAACCATTAAAATTAATAGATGAAAATTAGTGTTTTTAATGTAAGGTCGCAAGAATGTCCATTTTAGGCTATCTACAACACCATATCTGACAAATTATAATTTTTTCCTAATTTGGCTATCTCGTAGGCTGCATACATAGCACTACCTGGTACGCTCTTTGGGCGAATTGACTAGTAGACTTTATAACCAATGATCATTGTTGCAAAGTGTGTTTCTAGGTCCTTGACCTTGTCTACACTCATTACTCTTCTATCCTTAGATGTTTCTATTATTTTACTCAGCTCCTCCATGTTATTTACCCTTAGGGTATATTCTTTCATTTTCAGCTGGTAATCCAATGACCATGTGAATTAGGTATTTTGTTATTTTGACTAGCTTCTCCCCATCTAACCATAAAAATTCCTCATGCATGCGGCTTAAAACATATATAATATAATCTTCATTAAAAACTTTGGGCATGAATACAATGTCTATTAAACCTTTCAATTCCAAATGCTTATGCTCGTCCTTCAATACTTTGTTTTCATAAATTCATCATAGTATATCTTCTTAATCACTATATCACCCAATTCAACAATTTTTCTATGAATAGATGTTCTGATATCTTCAGTCAACATTACCCTCCATGGTAACAATGATAGGGTTCTAGTGCTATCCTTTTATGTTTCCTTCAGGGAGCACAAATTAAACTCAGGTGATGGCTCATCATTGATACTAAAAACTACTAAATTTTCAATTCTTGCTGCCATCTTGTTCTGCAAACTGCACTTGATCTAAAAAACTTCAAATGTCCACTAAGACTCTTGTTAGGGATTTTCTGCAACTCTGTTAGCTAGGGCACGGAAGTATTCTTGATCACTTCTACAATCATTTCTTATTGATAATACTTCACAATAGATTTCTCTAGGTTCTTATATGTTGCTCAAATGATTGCTTCAAAAAAGTAGGGTAGAAAATGAATAGCATCGACATGTATTTATTAACTGAAAAGTGCACGAATGACTATTGTGATAATAAATTCTTTCAATGGTAAATTTTCTATCGATAATCATTCCTTCTATCTGATAGTGATTTGTTTCTACTGATTACTTTCCTCCTACTCTGATAGCTAGACTTTTTCACCAATAACTATATATCTTCAAAATGATAAAACAATAATGTCTACTACTAACTAATTTCAGTATGAGTTCTACTGCATCTTTACATGCTGATATAAGATTCAATCATAACCTTTTTGTAAGGGAAACATGTATTTAACAACTTATTTTAATTCCCTAAGAAAAATTACTTGCTTATTTTGATGATGAATCCTCTAGACTTGAGGTTGGAGGGTTACCTTTTTTCTCATTGATTTCTTCCTTCTTGACCCAAATATTCTTCATGTCATTCTTCACTTGTTGTTGACTTGTTATTGTTTTTCCTTTGTTGTTTTCATTTCTGGCTTGTCGGTGCCAATAATTTTGTGCTATATGTCTGTACTTATGAAAAATTAAACATACCATTCATGTTGATCTCCATGGTCCTAAATTTCTTCTTGGATCTCTCATTCTATATTGTTCAACTTTATGTCCATATTGACTGCATGTGTAATAGTAACTGCAAAGATTCCTTCTAATGATATGCTATTAGATCTTGATCTGCATTCTTTTTACTGATGTCCAAACTTATTATAATTGTATAAATTTCCATAAAAGGATGTACCTCTTGGAATGTTGACCGATCTACTTCTAAAATCATTTGAAATATGAAAAAATTTCCATAGTTGCAGCATGTAGGTTTCTTACCATGTGTACCGATAGGCTCCTTTGGTTCTTGTGATAGATTCTCTATTATCAATTTTGATCATTCACTGAATTCAAATTTTTTGTCATAGATATATTCTAGGTCGGTTTTGTCTCTCATTCTTCTCAATTTTTTTCAATTATTAATCCACCTTCTGCATGCTTAGCTCAAACCTAGCGATTCTTTCATTAACCTCTTTCTCAACTTTCATATTGTTCTTCAAAGTTTCAATTTCCTTTCTCAAATTTTCATTCTCGACAAGTATGAGACTATTTTCTCCATTTACACCATTTAGAAATTCATTCAATGTGTTCTTCTCCTATTGTAACATCTACATAATAGCATCATTGTCTTTAATAGTTTCTCAAGATTTTGTTTTTCTATTCCAAGGTCCTTTTGGGCATCTTCTGTTGTTCTCATCTTTTCCAATACTTTAGTCATCCGTAGGGATTGACTTTCAAGTTCCTTTTGGGCTTCAGTTAGATCTTCCTCTAGGGTAGTGTTCTTTTCCAACAATTCCTCAACTGCTACATCGGCTTCTTCTGTATTTGTACTATTTTGCGTTAGCTCTTTAATATTATCTAGGCTTATCTACAATTTTTCTGACAGTTCCTTCCTTTTGGCGAATGAATGTTTAAATTCTTCTTTATATATTCAATTTTTTCCAAGGCTTCTTCCATGTGCTTCTCTCTCCTATACCTCTCCATACTCCAAGATCTACTCTCAAGCTATTAAAATTTCCCTCTAGAGAATTTAGCTTTGATACCAATGTTAATTGGAAAGTTTAGGTACTAAGGAGGGGGGGGGGGGGTGAANGGGGGGGGGGGGGGGGGTGAATCAGTATTTAAAAACTTCTTTCACTTTTTCAATTGATTAAAATTTAATCCATTAAACATCAAATGTTACTCACATTAATTGATAGTGTTCACATTCCTACTGATATGTTGTAACTTAAAACATAAAGTAAATGATAGTAACACATAATTAGATTCACACACCCATAATACACATATTATTGGTCATGTAGAAACCCTTGGTCATGTAATGACCCAAAATGGTCATCTAAACCCTAGACCCCCAATCTCGATCTCCTATCAAGAAAACCCTAATCTTGATCATCCTAAGTTCTAACCATAAAGGCAATTCAGCATCTTCAATCTCACCTAAATTGAACCCTAGGTCCTACTCTATCATCGCACTTGATTAATTAATTATTTCCTAATATCGCAATACTGTTAGGATTAAGTAATACTCAGAGGGGGGTGAATCATTATTACAACACTTTAAACATGAACTTAATAAATTCCAACTTAACTATATAATTACTGAAATGAAAAGAGCATAAACACACAATACATAACTCATAACACCATAAATTATTTTTGAGGAAATCCTAGCCAAGGGAAAACCCCAGTGGGGATGGTACCCATAAATATGCACTAAAATTATAGTGTCCTTGTTAGGATACCTGGCCCTATTGGGAGATGAATATTACATTAGTACATTTCCCTATTAGGGGAATACAAAACCCTATTAAAGGTATACCGAGAACACTACTCTTACAATCAGAAATAGTTCTGTTATAATCAATTCTCAGTAGTGAACATTACACGCATCAGCTATGCTTAGATAGTTCTAGTTGTAGCTTTCATCTCTCTTACATCACAATGCATCTATGCATTCCATCTACTTCATATCATCTCATCACATCTCTACTTCACTTTATAAAAATCTCTTCATATATATATATATATATATATATA
>MU220517.1:0-25896 GCA_018584345.1 Thuja plicata | reverse complement strand
AATTATTTTGAATTTAGGTTTGTAACACAAATATCTAGGGAATACATTTGGTTTCATTCAATTTGGTTGAATATTTAATAGTTTATTGAGTTATGAAGTGACATTAATTATAATTTGGACATAGGTTTACTTTGATCGCTCTAACTCTATCTCTATATATCAAAATTAATTTATTCTTTTTTTGATAGAAAGCTAACATAAAAACCTATTTCCTACATATTTTTCATAAAAAAAATTTCCTAATTTACTATTTTTCTAGAAGCGTCGAACAAAGAAGTCGCTAAATGGTCAAACAACCTATGTTTAGTAAAACTTAAAAAGAAAAGTCTTAATAAACTCAATATGTATATAACTCATAATAATTGGAAAGATTTCTCAAAGTACCATAATCCTATATTTGGTTTTTTCAAATGAGTTTATTTTATCCAACAAAAAGTTAATTTCAAAGTGATTTTTTGTCAGCATTTTGATGGGTTCAAAGGAGACTCGATTATAGGTGTGAGTGAGGAGTAGAGGGATTATACCAAAGGGATTTTGATCCAAGAGGATTTTATCTAGCCACTTTGAATTTAATCCTTCAAATGGGACCTCTCAAGGCTTAAATCAACATATTTTCTTAAAAATGTGCAATTTCAGCAAAAATCAAGATGTTAAAAAAAGTGGGACACACTATTGTGGGACCACCCAATGGATAATCTCTCTTCTTTTTCTAAAGACTGTGATAATATGGATAAACTCTCTCCCTTTGACAACAATGCCAAACAAATATCTTACAGATATCTAACATTAATGTCAAGTGATCTTTTCTCTCCATCCATAATATATTCCTTGAATTTCCCTTATCCATCAGTAATACATCAATATGTTTTGGTGCTTGGTTCTGATATATACTTGTTGTATATAGTCTTAGCTTTGAAGTTAATCTTTTTGCTTTCATCAACATGAATGATATTCTAAGAATATGTAGGCTGATGCAACTTTTAGTCATTTTACTGACTGGTAGACAAGGGTTTGACCCCTAGTCTCTTCCTCAAGTACTCAAAAGTATCCTTGGGAAGTGGCTTGGTGAAGATATCAGTCAATTGTTCTTTGGATTGCAAATACTCAAGTATCACCTCCTTTTCTTGAACTTGTTCTTTCAAATAATGATACTTGATAGTAATGTGTTTAGTCTTAGCATGCATAATTGGATTCTTGGAAATGTTTATTGCACTGGTGTTATCACAATAGATAATTACTAGTTCTATGATTTTCATATGCATACCTTCTAGTAATTGTTTGATCCATGCAATATTTAAGCAATTTTCAATAGCAGCAACATACTCTGCCTCTGCAGTAGACTAAGAGATGCATCCTTTCTTCTTGCTAATCCATGTGACAAGTCTGTTACCCATTAAGAATGCTCCTCCAATTGTGCTCTTCCGGTCATCAAGATTTCCAGCCCAATCAGTGTCGATAAACACCTTAAGTTCAAATTCTCCTTCTCTTCTATACCATAATCCATATTCCTTGGTGTTCTTTAGATATCTTAGAATTCTTTTCACAGCAGTCATATGTGATTCCCTGGGGTTAGCAGAAAATCTAGCAACAATTCCTACTACATGTGCAATATCTGGTCTAGTATGGACAACATTCATGAGTTTACCTATCATTGATCTGTATAAAGTCTAATTTACCTCTGGTTTCTTGTCCTCCTTTGTTAACTTACATCCAATAGCCATCGATGTTCCAACTGGTTTGGAATCTTCCATCTTGAATATTTTCAGGACCTTTTTAATGTATTTGGACTGTGTAATGAAAATACCTTCACTTTGTTACATAATCTATAGACCAAGAAAGAACTTGATCTCTCCAAACATAGACATATCAAACTCTTTTCTCATCTCATTATAAAATGATTTGCATAGCATATCATTGCCCCCAAATATTATGTCATCAACAAATATTTCAGCAATCAAAGTGTTAGCATCAGTATCTTCCTTCAAATAAAGATTATTGTTTTCACTAGTCCTTACAAATCCAATACTTATCAGATAGGAATCAAGTCATTCATACCAGGCTCTAGGAGCTTATTTCAATCCATACAAGGCTTTATGAAGTCTACATGCCATGTTCTTCTTTTCTGGATCTACAAACCCTTCTGGTTACTCAATGTATACCTCTTCTTCAAGTATTCCATTTAGGAATGCTGACTTGACGTCCATTTGATACACCTTGAATCCTTTGAATGCAACATAAGCAAGTATTATTCTTACACCTTCTAGCCTAGAAATGGGTGCAAAGGTCTCTCCATAGTCTATACCTTCTTCTTGTGCATATCCCTTGCATACTAGTCTTGCTTTGTCTCTTGTGACTTCTCCATTCTCATTCAGCTTATTCCTGAATATCCATTTAGTACCGATGACATTCTTGTCATCTGGTCTTGGCACAAGTGACCATGTCTTGTTCTTTTCAATCTGTTCAATCTCATCATTCATAGCACTTATCCATTCTTCATTATCAAGTGCAGCATTGACAAATTTTGGCTCAAACTCACAAATTAAATAACTTGATTTTAAAGAATTACTTCTTATTCTTGTACCAGCTTTCTTATCTCCTATGATCTGGATCTCTGGATGATTCCTTCTTAAATATCTAGCAAGTATAGGTACAGCTCTTTGTGTATCATCTTGATCATCATTTTTATCTTCATTCTATTCTTCATCGCCTTGCACATTATTTTAATCATCATCCTGACCGTCGGTAATTGCATCCTGACCGTCAATTGCAACATTCTATTGTTCTGGATTCAAGCACTATTGCTCAGGTAGAGTGTTAGGTTCTTAATAGTATACAAACTTTTTGTATTCCTCTAGTTATTTTGTGCTTTCCAGTTCATTCTTTTCTACAAATTCATCTATCTTTATATTTGCACTTTCAACAATTTTTTTAGAAGCCTTGATAAGACATTTATAAGCTTTGCTCTTGGTGGAATACCCTAGAAAGATACCTTCATCACTTTTGGCGACAAGATTTCCATTTCTATCATCCTTTAAGACATAACATTGACTACCAAATATTTTTAAGTAACTTACATTGGGTCTTTTAACATACCATAGCTCATAGGGTGTATTCTTTGTGTCCTTCTTTAATTGTACTCTATTTAATGTGTAGACAGTAGTACTAACAACTTCCCTCCAAAATATTTGGGTGATGCCTTTCTCTATCATCAGTGTTCTAGCACAATCACCTATGGATCTATTCCTTCTCTCAGCAATTCCATTCTACTGTGGTGTTCTTAGTGCAGAAACCTGTCTTTTTATACCATGCTCATTACATAAATTAGTGAATTCATCTGATATAAACTCACCTCCTCTATCTGATCTCAAGATTTTTAGATCTTTACCACTTTGTTTCTCTACCATAGCCTTATACCATTTAAACATCTTGAATGCTTCAGATTTATCTTTTAGAAACATAACAGTCATCATTCTAGAGTAATCATCAACAAAGAGAATAAAATATCTATCTCCATAATAAATTTTTGTCCTGATTAGTCCACATAGGTCAGTATGGAATAATTCTAGAATATCATCAGATGTATGCATTTTACTTTTGAAGATAGACTTTGTCATTTTACCTTTTTGACAATTCTTGCACATGATGTTGTTAGGATTTGACATCGTCGGTAAGCCTCTTACATTTCTCCTTCTGCTTATTTTCATCATGTTGTCAAAATTCACATGACATAATCTTTTGTGCCACAACCATATGTCTTCATTTCTGGCCATTAAGCAAGTGGTGTTAGTATCATTCAGAAAGAATAAGTTACCTTTTTCTTTTTCACCGGTACCGATCAATATAATTCATTGAAGATCTTTTCCTTCTTATCCTCAAATGCTACTCTGTGACCTGAATTATTCATCTGAGAAACACTCAACAAATTATAATTCAATCCTTTTACCCAATAATAATTTTCACATTTAATTAGTTTGTTCAGCATTATAGTTCCTTTACCTTCAACTGGACAAGGTGTATCATTACCCATTCTTACTGTACCATCGTTATAATACTCAAAAGTGTTAAACTTTTCTTTGTCACCAGTCATGTGGTGAGTGCAGCCACTATCTATAATCCAGATGTAATTCTTTCTAACCTTAGATATGAGTGCAGTTTCTACATACCTTTCATCTTCATCTAAATCATCTTTCACAGCCACAAATACCATCTCGATGTCATCATCAGGTTCGGTGTCAATATCTTCATCTTTGCAAGTAGCAAGGCAGTTAGATTTCTTTCCTTTGTCCTTGTAGTCTCAGGTATCTCTTCCTTCTAATTGTCAGTAGCTTATGTAATCTTTGTTATCACCTTTGTTAGATTTCTTCTCAAAAGATCTGTCATTACCTCTATGATCTTTTATGTTAGGACATCTTGCAGCAAAGTGTCCAATCTCTTTACAATTAAAGCATACAAGTGGTAACTTGCCTTTGCCTCCCTGCAATCTTCTAGCCATAAGTGCTTCTATTTCATCTAGATGTTTTTCTTCACTTTCACTTTCACTATCTCTTCTAGATGTGTGTCTATGACTTGATTTGCTTATTCTCATAGAAGACTTAAATGCAGACTCTAAGTTTGGTAAGACACTATTATCAAAGTTATTCATTTCAAATGAAATTAGTCTACCAATTAAACTATCAAGAGTAACTGTATTGTTTGCTACTGCTCTCATTTCTTGAATAGCAGAAACTCTAAGAGCATATACAGGCAGTAAGGTTCTTAAGATTTTACTTACCATTTTCTCATCTTCAAGTGTACCTCCAACTCCTCGTATAGAATTGACTACTTATTTTATTCTTGTGTTGTACTATGTGATATTTTCTCCTTCTTTCATTCTGAGATCATCAAATTTTCCTCTAAGACTTTATGCCTTGGCTCTCAAAACATTTGTATCACCTCCATGTACAAGCTTAAGTTTGTCCCACATTTTCTTTGTCATTTTACAATCCTTGACATCCTGAAATTTAGAATCAGAGAGTGAGGAAGAAAGATCTATAACCATGCAGTTGTGTTCATGCTTTTCCCTCAATTGATCTACTATTAATGATCCTATTGGCAGCACATATTCAGTATCTAGGAATTGAGTAACATCATTACCAATACCTGATAAGTGGATTTTTATCCTACTTTTCCATGTAGCAAAGTTGTCTTTGTTCAACTTAGGCACATCTCATATGTTCATCTTGTGATCTTTGACTTAGGTCTTGAAACCTTCCTTTCTAAGCACACAAGCTCTAATACCAATTGTTAGTAATAACTGAGAGGGGGGGTGAATCAGTGGCCTCAAAATTTATCCTTAAAAACTTTAACCACCAATCTATAAAACTCAGATTTTTATGTCCCTACAAGATGCATGCCATGAAATACTTTATAAAGATTAACTATCTATCAATTTTCCTTGTATGTCCTTACTCTCCTTGATTACCGATAAGCAATAAAACTATTTACCAAAACTCAGTAAATAAGCAGAGTATACCAATCAATCCAGAATAAACTATGTGAGATGTAAAATAGTAAAGTAATAAACCACACACACAAAATACATGGATTTTAATGTGGAAACCATGTTAAGGGAAAAACCATTGGGACCGGTACCCCAAATTTTCACTCTTCTGAAGTGATCCCTGTTAGGAGCCAACCCTGTTAAAGGTTACAAACATAGTGTTAAGTGTGACATTGTTAGATGATTTTATACATAGAGGTTGTCACTTAGTATCGGGCATCCATTTGCTACCATCCTTGAATCAGCCTCTTTCTTAGACTGTTAATAGGCCTTAGGAAAATCTTTCTACCATCCTTGAATCAGCCTCCTTCTTAGACTGTCAATATGTATCGAGAAATTCTAATGCTACTTTCATGAATCAACCTTTTTGGCACTCCTTGAGAGATACCTCAATATATAGAAGACTATTAAGTCCTGCTCTATTAAGAGACTTGATGCTTCAATAGTTAAACTGAAACACTATGACCTGTTCATGATGAAACTTTGAATTGCATATTTTCAGATCTATTTAAGTACATTACCTCTCTGATCAATGTATCAATTCAATTCTTTTTTTCTCCACACTTTCTGCTCTATGATGTTGTGCTCACTGTTCGTTAGTGTCTGCAGAATTCCTTAGCTCTCCTTCAGCTTGATTGATCATGACTATATGAATATATTCTTCATCAGTTTCTCTTCAGCATCTTCTTTTCATTCAGTCCCCTTAATCCCTTTTCTGTGAATGTGTATGTGATTTGGAAATGAATTAAGTTTGTCTCTTATATAGACATGATATTCATTGATTCTTGATTCTTGATCCTTAGCGTGATAAACAATCCAGCCAATCAGATTTAAAGCATAACTCCTAATTTGTCTCATATAAATCTTCTTTCCAACTATACAAATCATATTTAAATCAATCACTTAACTCTGGTTGAATAAAATAATGAAAACAACTAGTTAAGTCTTTCTTTTAGCTCTGCCAGCTAGATATTTTGTCATTTTTTAAACTTTTAGTTATGTTGATCAACTATGCAGTTAGTCATCGGTGACAACTAACAGTTCCATCGGTGTGACTGTAGCTAGCTTCGTGATCTCCATCCATTGGGAATCATTGAAAATTTACTCGTTAGGCAACCTTGATTTTTCTGGTTGGGCAACCTTCTGACTTTGCTCATCGGGCACTCTGTGGTTCTGCTTCGTTGGGCAACACTGTTCTTCTAGTCATCGGGTATCACTGTGACTTGTTATATTTGCTTTGTCCATCGGTGTGCACTCTATCGATGTTGTTTGTTACTTAGTGAATAAATGACTTTTATGCATTGCTATAAGTATAACCTTGGTTCCTTTGGTTCTCTGAAGTCTTTGGCATTATGTATATGACCATACAGATGATATCAAGTTGACATCAATGACAATACAATCATTAACTAATTTAATGACTTGAGTTATCTTCAACTTAACATTATCAAACATTCAATTATTTACTTGTCATCAAGATAGTTCCAGTTGTAGCTCACATCTATCTTACATCACAATTCATCCATGCATTCCATCTGCTTCATATCATCTCATCACATCTCTACTTTTCTTTACAAAAAGCTCTCCATATATATGTATTACATCATTTAGTCAGCTCTCTAATACATTAAAAATAGAATTAATATATACTCAAAGAGTAAATACAAATTTGGAGACCTTATAATCCAAAGACTAGGTAATCCACAATCACAATCCAACTTATCATGCTATGATTCCACGACATACTCCCTTAATCATCACAATAGTTCACCTACCCTGTATCCCTGTTACTCTGTCTTTGCATGACTTCAAGATATTGTAACTTTCTATGATCATCACAAAAACTCAAGCGACCTTACCAAAAGTTCATACATACTCCAAAATGTCTTCCTCTATGCTCACATGTCCCCATGCATCATCTATTGTCTTCGCTATCCAAAACCTCACCGCTATACTCTATATTTTTGCTTACTGTACTTAGTCATTTTTCTATCTGTATATCCAAAACTATTAACAACTTCAAGCGATCATCATTCCAAATGTGTTTTCATAAATGAAAACCCTCAAGTGTGGCATATCAATCCATAAATGCATCACTTTCCAACAAAGACATTGGCAAATAAACCTTAGGTTATTTATTTAATTGATATTCTAATATATTGATTAAATAAATTACTAATTGTCAATTAAATTCTAAAAGGAATTAAATTAATAAATTTGAGTTAAAAGGCATTTAATAATCATTTAAATAATTAAAAATGCATCTTATGTCATCATTTTAGTTAACTGAACATTAAAATAGAAAGAAAACTATTTTTTTCATTTAACTAATTCTTTTCTATTTCTCATTTTGGAAATAATACAGTTAGCTAAAAACTGATTTCAGAAGTTTCCTTAATGATTGATCAGTCAGTTCAGTCAACTGACTCTCTCAACTAATCATATTATGTGCACATGGATTGTGCTTCCTCAAGTTGACTCTCGTCCGTTCTCTAGCTTTTAATCTCCATCATAGATTTTGACAGAGATTTTCTATAAATTGAACCTCTTTTCCTTCACAAAGGATCTGAATTTTGAGTATTGTTATTCTACAGGTTTTTGTTCTAGAATTTAAGCATTTATCATTTGAGAATTTGTAGCACTGTAGCATTTGCATAGTTAGTTTGTTTTCAAAGTAATTTTATTTCTCAAATCCTAGAATCACATTTCATTTGGGTTGTAAAATCAATCTTAGTTAATCTCTTGGATTAATCATTTTTCATCTCTTGCATATCATCTAGCTTAGATCAAATCATTCAAATCCTTCATTTAGATACACTCTAAAGTCACTGGAATTGAAATTATCTAAGAGAAATTTCATACTCCTATTTACTAAGAGGAAATGAGTCGCCTTGGTTGTTTTATGTTTTAGTAGTTTAGTTTGTTTAAAGAAATTGAATAATGACTCATTGAAGTGTTGTGAATCTAGCTTAGACAAATTTTCACACACATTTCTAGCACCCATCATGGGGTAGAAAGCTGATTTATGTTTCCACATTTCTTATTTTTCTTAGAGTTTTGGATTTTCTATTTTGTACACTCTAACAGACACTCTCGTATGAGTATCCTCACTGTGTAGTATGAGTGAGGATGGATAATCATATGGTATCCCATGTATAATCATACGGGACTAAGGGTTGCTTGTACAATTTTCTGTTGGTCTACTTTAAAATAGCAAGCATTTTTAATATTTTCTGACATTTTGAACAGTTGTTTCTTTCTTCTTTTCCCTATTTTTTATAGCTTGATAGTGGTTTGCAGATCATTTTTAGAACAGCTCAATTCAAAACACTTGTTTCTAGGTTGTTGATAAAGAGATATACATCAAACTACTGATGAAGTGTTCTTGCAGGTTTCCTTGATCGCAGATCAACTAAACATTTTGTTTGTTATTTTGATAAATTAGGAACCTTGCATGCTAGACTTTCTAAAAAAGAATATGTGTTTTGCATTTTCGGAATGGAAATAATGTTAGGAGATTGTGCTCTCACCCTTTTAGGGATGATTAGAAATCCAAAGGCATTGTTATCATTCATCATTTGCATGATTACCTTGTAGAGGGCTTGTCACAGTGGGAAAAAGTAATCACCCTGTGAGAATGACCCAAGTGAGCACAGACTAACGCCAAGCTACTTCGACTCACTATAAAAAAAAAATCACTTCCTTGAGACCAAAGTCTAGGAAGATAGATGACATTTGACCTTATACTCAGCTCTCATAAAACACAAAGCAAGTCCTGTGGGTGTCAATCATGCATCGTTACTGCTAGTGTTAAGGTGCTTTATGGGGTTAGCAGCCTCAATCACACTTGCACAGACACAGAGGATACATTCAAACAAAGATATTTACTAAAAACTATTAGATTAGTAGCCAAAAAACCTTCTACTTGTTGACTCAGGCATTGTGATAATACACACGCTGAAGATACCCCTCATGTACCCCTTATTTTGAGACAGTAAATTTATCAGGATCTTCGGATCTTGATAAATTTGAATCTTGGTAGGCCCGAGAATTGTGTGTCATGGAAGGGAGACAATGCTAACAAGCTTCTATCTGTCTGAAATAAATTGGTATTCCTATTGTAAGGGAATTCAAACAAGTAATGTCTTTTCCAGCCACATTTGATTAGGTATTTACTTGTTGTGCTTGTTCTATATTGCTTCATACTGTGTTTGACGTGTTTCAATACTGAAACATCGACATCAAAAAACTGAGAAAAACTACAAAATAAATGCAAAATTTAGAACACTCATATGGTCCTTCATCCTAACTTGTACGATTCAGGATCCTATTTCCCTTTACTCATACTAGTTGGTGAGAGTACTCATACTGCAAGGTGAGACTGTTTGTATGACCATGTGTATTTCCTGCAAAAATCATCTTTGTCTGATCTATCGTATGCAATTTTGTACAAATGACCTAGTTTATCATACCACCTAGAGGGAATGCTTGTACGAGCCTGCATTTAATCCTACTAGTTTTGAGAAGTTTGTCCAAATTCAATGTTTGACTGGGTTTTTATTGTATTCCATACCTCTATCTAAGTTGTGTACAGTGTCTCAGATCTTTGTCTAGACAAAACAATCTCATGCTAGTTTTTTCATTGGTTGAGATTGGTTTTTAGTCTGACATTTTCTATCACGAGTCTCAAAGTTGTTATGTGAGTCCATAGATTAGTCCATCACTATCGATTTGATTATCTTTTGTCTACATTGTCCTTACCCTAAGTTGTGAGCATGGGTTCGTTAACCTTGACTCAAGATTGGACTCTTTGCCTCTTCTTCTCAGTTGGATGTATCTTGTCATCCTCATTGGTCTTGGACTTAGTAGAAACATCAGTATTATTTCATCACTTGTTAGGTGAATCAATTGATTCATGTTTGTACAAACTAGAGGCTCTCTTAGATGCTTCTATGAGAGAAAAAGACAATATCTGTCATTTGAGGAAACCCCTCTTTTTGAGGAACAACTATGGACCAAATACAAGTCAGTCTCCCCCCATGAAAGATCACTAGACCCAAAGATGTTAGGAGAAAGATGAGGCCAAGATCGGTCTAGATATAGAAATCATAATGCTAGTGCTTGGGTTGCTAACAGTCAACACTCCTCAAGTGATTTTGAGCCTAATAAGGCTGAGGTCATCAAATCTCTATAAGATAGGGAGTTCTAGAAGGTGATGAGGACCATCATAAATTGACACAAGGAACACTACTTTCTCAAATTGGACCAACAAGGATCCCAACTTCCCCCTCACTACAAGTTGAAAGATGTCATCGCCAGGGAAGAAGAAACTCCTATGAAAATCATGACCAAGGAACTACAAGTCTTGCAAACTGAGATGCAAGCCATGAAAAAGGAAAAAGAGAAATTAACATCAAAATAAACTTTGGACACCATTTTTCCATTTCCTTTTGACAAGGATTTGTACCTATCTCTATTCCCCTATGGAGTGGAAATCCCTAGGTTTGATAAGTATGGCGGTGAGTTTGATCCTTAGGATCACGTCTGGGAATTTTGTGCTCTCTGCACAAAGTTTATGCATGAACAGATGTATCTCATGCTTCTCTTCCCCCAGAGTCTGGGTGGTGAAGCCATGGAGTTTTTATCAAAGTTTCCCATTGGAATCAAAACTTTTGATGAGTTGATAAACTTGTTCTTGCAGCAGTACTTATACAAAATTAGGATCCCGTATTAATGATTGATCTCTGCAACACTCAACAACAAAAGGGAGAGCCTTTCCTAACTTTTCTTCAGTGATGGAGAAGAGTCTTTTATAGATATCCATGACTCATCCCTGAGTCTAAAAAGATGGATATATTTACCAATGCATTACTATCTGAGTACAAATATCCAATCCATATGTAGGATTTGTCCACTTTTAACCAACTTGTAAAGAGTGAAATGAAGATAGAGACTGCACTCATCAAGAAGGGTGAGATTACCCTTTCCAAAGGAACCAAGTATAGTTCCAGCTCCAAGGATAAAAAAATAATGAAACAAGAACAAACATGTGGTGAATGATGAAGTAGTCGATCACGTTGCTCCTCAATCCAAACCAACAGTTTTCAATCTAACGTGTGGCACAAAGGCACTCAAGGTTGCTAAAAACACCACAAAAGCTCCTTCCTAAGGAACCAACAATATAATGAAGGAGTAACCTTGGGCCAAGAACAAATGAACCTTCACTCCTTTGGGATAATTTTATGAATCAGTGCTTAAGACTCTGCTAGATAACAAATTGATCATGTTTCTAGACAACTCCAGACCATATGAACCAGAGATAAAACCAAAATGGTGGAGTGACAATGATTACTATGAGTTCCACAAGAAAAATTGACACACCACTAAAAAATGTATGCTCCTCAAACATGAGATCCAAGATATCTTTGACAATGAGATAATCACAGTTGATGATCATACCATGAATGTTGATCACAAGGCATTCAAAGATCACTTACCTAAGTAGGAGAAAGGGAAAACCTCTAAGAAGGGTACCAGGATCAACCATACATATGGCACTAATGATAACAATGTCATTCACATTCTTGATCCAATCTCTTATGAGTACTTCAACATTGTCCTTATCAAGAAGAAAGAGAAAGAGTCTTGGCCAGCCAACATTGTGACCCGCGTGCAAGAAAAGGACACATTGGGAGGATCTAGATTTTCTAGCCCCTCCACGTCTTCCAACCAACCTACGACATCCAAACCTTGGATGCCAACTAGAAAAAAACCAGTTGTGAGTACCTCTAAGGTATCAGAGTCCAAACAACTGACTTCGTCCCATGTGGTAGACTAAAACATTATCGAGCAACTCCAGAGAACAACCACTTAGATTTCTATCTTTGAGTTGTTCAAGATCTCCCTAGCTCATAGAGAGATCTTGGAAAAATCCATCTCTACTACCAATTTCCCTAAGGACATGGATCTGGACTAGTTTCAAACCATGGTGGGTCACTTGACTTCACCTCACTACCTATGATTTTTGGAAGAAGATGATAATTATATGAGTCACCCGCACAATATCCCCCTGCACATTGAATTTATGATCTGTAAACATCGTGTCAAAGGGGTATTAATAGATGGAGGTGTAGGGTTGAACATTTGTACACATACAAGCTAATTGAACAATCAAGATTCTCTAAAAATTTCATTTATCCTAGAAAGAAAGTCACAATCAAGACATATGAAGAATAGGAGAGATCTTCCAAAGGTCTCCTGACTCTGCCAATCAAAGTGGGACATGTTGAAAGAGATGTCAAATTTCAGGTGCTAGATCTTCCTTTGTCTTACAACATCTTGTTGGGAATACCTTGGATCCATGAGATGCAGGTTGTTACATCAACTTATCATCAGTGCATAAAGTTTCCCTCTAATGGTGTTGAAGTCACAATTCTTGTAGACACTAGTTATGCCTGCAATGCACTGAGATAGTCAACATGCACTCTCATACCACACAACAAAGAAGCATCAACTTCAAAGTTAGCCAGTGAGTTAATGAAATAAATGGACAAGAATTTGAAAATCAAAGACACTGGCATGGGTGGGTACACCATAGAACATGTTCTATTAGTGACATCTCTTCCTACATCACCAAGGTCTTATGGAAGACCATCAAAAGAGATGCGACCATCACCAACGCTAGAAAATATAATCTTTGACAGTGATTTCATCTAGGAAACTATGCCACTAAAGGATGATAAAGAGGAAGAGGTCACCTTGGGTTGGTTATATAGAGAACCTAAGGACAATAATGTAAATAATTGTGAGATATTCCTAGATAAGTATGGCATCGGGTATGAATTGGTCAGACGAATGGGTTATCTAGGACAAGGACCCATCAAATGTAGCCAAAATGGACTACTAGAGCCCATCTCTCTCCCACATATAATTTATAGGGATACCACTAGCCTAGGCTTCTTATCAGCTGAGGAAAAATGGAATAGAGTCCTGACCCTGCAAGTGGGATGAATCCAATGAGGAAGATGAGTATCCATATCCTATTCCTCTAGGCATATTGTCCCTTCTCACATGGGAGAGGAACAACACCCTCAGGTCAATCCTACTAAAGAGAAGATCTCAAAGGATCCACCTATGGTTCTTGATAAAGCAGAGGCTCCAACTTCCCAAAATAATCCTAAGGAAGAAAAAGAAGACATAGCCATCATAGAGTCCTTGGGAAGAACTCACCCTAACTAGGGGCAAAGAGTGGAATTCATCCACATCCTCAAAACGGAAGACAACATTGAAACAGACTCTTAATAATATGATTTTGATAGTTTCTTGAAAGAAACACAAGATAAAGAAGTTGATACAGTACAAAAATACATGACCCAACCTGAGGTAGGTGAAGGCTTAGGGACAAGGTTTGAGGAATTAGATTCATAAGTCCCTAGCATGGGCTTCGATGATGTCGTTAGGTCTCTCACCAATTTGAACACATTTATATAGGGTACTGATCTAGATATTTCCTTAACGGTCTAGGTTTATGAAAAGAATACCATGGATACCCTCAAACCCATCGAGCCTCTGCAACTCGTGCATCCCGAACTCATTGATTAGAGCTTACAAAGCCAACCCATGGATATGCCTACTTTCCCCAATGAGTATGCATTAGCCTATTACCTAAATGTTGTTGAACTAGTAACATATTCTACTAGTGGACCTAGCATCCACATGACTCAAACGGATATCAAGTACCTCATTCATAATATCAAAATGAAAAATAATAAATATTCTGAAGGCAAAAACCATGTTGTGGCAATTTTAGAACACAAAATAGTAAAAATAAAATACACATCTGATGGTGAAAACACCTCTAAGGCATCACATGATGGGGTACTTGATATAATTTCCAGTCCCTTTCAAGTGCGGTTGTCAGTGTTGATTGAGCCAATGCAACCAGTAAAAATCAGCATAGAGGAACATCCGCACATAATCCACGTGGCACAATCACTATCAGTGGTAGAGCTAAAAGAGTTTACTAAATTATTTAAAGAGAAGAAAAATCAAATTTGCATGGAGTTATTTGGATATGCTAGGTTTAGATCTAGATATTATAATGCATCATCGTTCTATTGCACCTAGAGTCAAACCAGTAAAATGGAAACTCTGAAAGATGCATCCTCATGTCACTTGGTTAATAAAAGAAGAAATATAAAATTTTCTCAAAGTTGGGTTCATCAGAGTCATTGACTATTCCCAAAATTGTGCCTATATGTAAAGCAGACAAATCCATTTGAGTGTTTACTAACTTTAGGGATTTTAACAAAGCTTGTCGAAAGGATGACTTCCCTCTCCCCAACTTTGACATGATAGTGGATATGACAGCCAAGTATGAAATGTACTCCCTTATGGGTGGCTTCTCAGGCTATAATCAAATCAAGATTATTCCTGAAGACCAAGAAAAGAATGTATTAACATATGCCTGTGGGACTTCCTACTGGAATGTCATGCCCTTTGGATTGAAAAATGTAGGGGCTACCTATCAATGAGCTGTCACAAAAATATTTTGTGATATGATGGAAAAAAAATGGAGGATTATGTGGATGACACCCTAGTAAAAACTATGACATGATCCACACACTTGCAAGACCTGGGAAATATCCTTGATAGGATGGAACAGTTCAAGCTCAGGTTGAATCCTAAGAAATGTGCATTTGGTGTAACATCTGGGAAGTTGTTGGGATACATCATCTTAGAAAAAGGCATCAAGGTGGACCCTACAAAGGCACATGCAATCATGGAGATGCCAACACCCAAAAATATTAGTCAGATGAGGCACTCCAGGGAAGGATCCAGTCTATTATGATATTTATCTTGCAACTGGATGATAAGGCATAACCATTTATCAAGACTCTGTGAAAAGGCGTAACATATCAGTGGGATGAGGAGGGAAACAAACACTTCAATCAGATCAAAGAGTATATGGAAAATCCACCAGTGCTAATTCCTCCTACACAGGGGAAACCATTTATCTTATACATATTAGCCACCACAACATCACTGGGGGAACTCCTGGCATAAGAAGATGAGAACAAGAAATAATGTGTCATCTACTACATCAATAGAACCTTGGTCTCATATGAGATGAATTTTTTTTTGATTGAGAAATATTGTCTGGCAATGGTTTTTGCATCTCAAAAGCTGAGGTATAATATATTAGCACATTCCATATGACTGGTTGCAAAGATAGTCGCATTGAAATATCTCTAGAGCAAAGCCAACTTAACAGGAAGCTTACCTAAATGGGTCATGCTACTCAATGAGCTTGACATTGAATATGTTGAATTAAAATCCATCAAGGGGGAATCTAATGCAGATCAATTGGATGAAGCATCATTAAAAGATGATCAACCCATTCGTCCTAATTTTTGAGATGGATCTAACTTGCATATCACCCACAGATCCTGGAAAATGTTCTTTGATGTATCTTTCACATAGAAAGGTTTTTGTGGAGGGGTAATGTTCATAACTCATTAGAATTATTCTATTCCAAAGGCATACAATCTCTTTATCATTTGTGCAAAGAACATCATGAATATGAAGCCTTGGTAAATGTAATTAAACTGGCTATCGAATGGAACATCTCTAAGCTACACATTCACGGTGACTCCCAGCTGGTCATCAACCAAATCAATGATGTTTTTAAGATGAAGGATGATAAACTCATGCCTTATAATAAAAGGTTAATGAATTCAAGTAGTATTTTACCTTCGTCACTTTTCTACAATTCCAAAGGACATAGAATAGAGAAGTCGATGCAATGGCGACACTAGCATTTTCACAACTAAAAGAAGAAGATTTCCACTATGAGTTCCTGGTGGAAGAGATTCATTTCCCTTCCTATAACTCCCCTGACTCTCACATGATATGTACTATCATTGAGTAGGATTCATCTCACTACAAATAGGTCTACACCTACCTACGCAATTAGGTCATTCTTGATGCACTCACCCGCAATGAAAAGCACCACCTAATCCATAATGCCTCATGATATGTTCTCATAGCTAATGACCTATATAGGAGAGGACTAGATGATACCTTTCTTAGGTTTCTAAAAAAGGAGGATTCTAAACATGTTTTAGTTGAGGTTCACAATGGGGTTTGTGTTTCTCATATGGAAAAGGATGCCATCAGATACACAAAGACATGTAAGAAATGATAGCTTCATGGAAATCTTATACACACTCCATCCAGGGATCTTATCCCATTTATCACACACTGGCCATTTCAGCAATGGGCCTTTGATCTAATCGGATAGATACATTCATCATCCTTAGAAAAAAAGTTGATCACAATATCTATTGAATACTTTACAAGAACAATGGTGTTTCTCAACACCTCATACATGTACACATCTAAAAACTTTGAAATTAACTGAAGTATGTTGAACTTATCTTTGTGTTTTGTTTGTTCTCATTGATTTTTGCTAATCTTTTCTTTGTCTAGTGCTTTTTGGTGTGGTCCTAATGATCCTACAATATCAAATAAACTGGGTGTATGTGGTATGAGCTCTTTCATTAAGGTGGAACAACCTCACATCCCTCGATCATGTTTACTTGTACACCAAGGTGAGGTTGGAACTATCTCATTGTTTTATATATTTGGTTGTTTATGAGAGATTGCACTCATAGGTATCTTGGCGTTGAATGCCTTGATGTTGGTGTACCCTTGCAATATCAACTGGAAACAATGTTTAGGTCATCTTGGCTTTAATAACTTGATGCCTACGTTGGTTTCCCACATTTTATTATATTAAATTCATACTCATATCCTTATGGTTGTAGTGGCACAAGTAAGGGTTGTATCAACTCCGATGTTCCAAATGCACAATGATGGAAAATTTCAAGCTCAAACCCAGTGACTAAGCCCTAGGTTGCATTCATGTTAGTTCTCCATTTGTATCTGCATGGTTTTAAATCTACATAATCTCTCTATCCCTCTCTCTAATGTAAAGGATCTAAGGCTCCAATCGATCCATCTTCTTGTTTTCAAGTGGTCAAGTTGTACATCGATAAAGACATGATCGAGTACCTTTGTTGACAACAACAATTTCATACAAGAAATTTTAGAATTTTTTTACTGTCATGATTGCATTTTCAAGATCGAAATCAAAATCTGAGATCATTTTACTTGTCAAATTTAATAGTTGACTTTTTTAGTCAATCATAGTTGACCACTTGCGCAAAGTAATCTATCTAGACTCTGAACCACTGGGAATCTCTCATTCTTTTCTTCCAATAAATATTTGTGTCATAATTTTGGTCAAACTTGGTCAATATGACCTCAAAACAAGTACAGATTGGGTCCTCATCACTTGCATCCTCATCTCAATTAGATCAATTTATTATGTCATCATTTTAATCAATCTATTTTTGTACAATCACTAGGGCACCTAGCTATATTCCAATTTTTCTACCGAGGGGGCAGGATCAAGACATCAACAATTTAGTAATCACATCATCAAACAAGACCCCATCATGTGGGGCATCATAGCTTAATTGCATCACATCAAGTTGAGATTATCGTAAATCAAATGCAACCAAATCAATTGTCTTATACAGTGATGGATACACTTGAAATAAGACAAGATCGATCTTATACGAGTAATTCATTTCTAAAATGAGACACATTGATCAAATTGGCTTCATCACTTCAAATCAAGTCATTTTTTTCTAGTCAAATCTCTTAATGGTAATCACTTTCATCACTTCAAATTAAATTAAACATTATTTTTTATATCATTTGATCGATCTTCATCCAAGAAAGCTTAGAGTGAGTCTTCTTCGAAAGAATGGTTTCATCACTTCAAATCAAACTATTCTTCATCTCATCGGTAACAGGTCTTTGAATCAATGTGTTGATCACACATCAATTCAAAGAGGGGAAATATAATGACCCAAAAATGGTCATGTAAACTCTAGACCCCCAATCTTAATCTCCTATCAAAAAAACCCTAATCTTAATTATCCTAAGTCCTAACCCTAAAGGCAATTCATCATCTTTAGTTTGATCTGACCTAAACCCTAGGTCATAATCTAACATCGCACTTGATTAATTAATTAATTCCTAAAATCACAATGCATTGCCAAATAAACCTTTGGTTATTTATTTAATTGATATTCTAATATATTGATTAAAATGATTACTAATTGTCAATTAAATTCAAAAAGAATTAAATTAATAAAGTTGAGTTAAAATGCATTTAATAATCATTTAAATCTTTAAAAATGCATCTTATGTCATCATTTTAGTTAACTAAACATAAAAATAGAAAGAAATCTATTTTATTTAGTTAACTAATTCTTTTCTATTTCTCAACTTTGAAGCAATCCAGTTAACTGAAAACTGATTTTAGAAGTTTCCTAAATGATTGATCAGTAAGTTCAATCAACTAACTCTCTCAACCAATCATCTTCTATGCACATGGATTGTGCTTCCTCAAGTTGAATCTCATCCGTTCTTCATCTTTTAATCTCAGTCGTAGATTTTGATAGAGATTTTCTATAAATTGAGCCTCTTTTCCTTCACAAAGGATCTAAATTTTGAGTATTGTTATTTTGCAAGTTTTTGTTCAAGCATTTAAGCATTTATCATTTGATAATTTGTAGCATTGTAGCATTTGCATAGTTAGTTTTTTTTCAAATTAATTTTAATTCTCAAATCCTAGAATCACATTTCATTTGAGTTGTAAAATCAATCTTAGTTAATCTCTTGGATTAATAATTATTTTGTATCTCTTGCATATCATCTAGCTTAGATCGAATTATGCAAATCCTTTGTTTAGATAGAGTCTAAAGTCACTCAAATTGTAATGATCTGAGAGAAATTTCATACTCCTATTTGCTAGAAGGAAATGAGTCGCCTTTGTTGTTTTATATTTCAGTAGTTTAGTTTATTTCAAGTAATTGAATAATGACTCATTGAAGTTTTGTGTATCTATCTTAGACCAATTTTAACACACACAGGTCAGAAGGAAAAATTGTGGTGGGGATGACACCCACAAATCTTCATAGCAGAAAAATGTTTTTCCTATTAGGGCTTACAATATGTCACCTTCTGAGTAAATCATCTGGTTAGGAATGACCGATACATTATTAAGTGTATCTATAGTCTTATTAAGACTACTTTTCTACAAGATTTAATCCCTCCTATACGGCTTTCACCTTTTTAAAGGATTTACAAAAAGATCACATAAATGAACTTATCATTCTTGTTAGAGACTACCCGGTTAAGGAATTTTATAATACCTTGTAGAAATTGTTAAGACTATTCACAAGATAGAAATTGACATGTATGCGCTTCCTTCCAAAGCTCGTTAGATCCCTTATGCTCAAAATATTTTTCTCTATTCTTCTCTACTTTTGGTTTGCTTCTCTGCTCAATTCTTCCTCGTAACTTCTTAACAACCTATCATCATAATCTATTCCTTAATATTTTTATCTTTGAATCTCCTTCGCTTTTCCTTCATTCCTAAGCTTTCATCTTAGGATTAATCAAAAACTTTATCTCAATCTTTCCATAAATTATTTTCCTCTTCTTCCTTCTGTCAGTTGCTCCATGATTCTTCTTATGACCGATAGCTATCAGCTTCCAATCGTTGACCTCCCTATTTTGAAAACTCTTCCTTCTGGATGATAGTAATTACTTTTCTATTTGACTTCAATAACAAAAATTATCATGTAACCAATAATTTCCAACAAATGCATTCAGTTATCATGATTACAATGATCGGTAAGAACTTAACATGATTGGTAAATGAAAGATCAACTATGTATGTTGAGTTGAGGAATGATTCAGATGTTGAAATTGGAGATACTAGATATATATAGTATGTGGAATCCATGATTCCAACTGCAACAATTTATCTTAAGTTTTGATTGAATTATGTTTTCAGTGAGAAGGAAATTTACCTATTTGATCACCGATCAGATTTTTATATCAATTTGATTAAGGTGGTGGGTATGAGGCTGACATAGTAATTTTAATATTGGTAATTAAAATTTGAGGATGACATATTGGATTTTGTTGATGCTAATTTTGAGGAGGTTGAATAATCTTTGAGGCCGACAATGATGGAAAGTTATAGGTCTTTTGTGACCTAATGATAGTCTATATAAGAAGCACTAAATCATTTTATTTAGGATTGTGCGTATTTCTAGATTGGGCAGTCAGGAATTGAAGGAGAAGATATTAGTATAGCATTAGGAAGAAAAGGAGCATAAAGGATCTGATAGGAAATCAGTGCCACTCTATAAATCAACAATCTTGTTCTTCCCTTACAGGTACAACAAGTCAAATCCCCTAATAGGGTGAACTTTAACAGGTTCTTATTTGTAAATCCTATAAGAGGGTAGGTTCTTAACTGAAGTTTGAAATCCTCTAGTGAGGTAGATCATAGATGGTCTGATTGTACTCCTAAAAGTTTACTAATCACTCCTAATATGGTGAACCCTCAAAAAGGGTATTTGTAGCTCCTGCAAGGGAAAACTCATTTACTGCAGTATTGGGCTTGTGGGTGTCATCCCCACCATGTTTTTTTCCCTTTAAAAAGGGTTTCCATGATAAAATACATATTTTATATGTGTTTAACTTGTGGATGCTTGCTATTGTTTATTGTTAATTTTTATTTCAGTTATATGATTTTTAGTTTGGAAGTTTCTAGTGTAGTTAACCAGTCGGAGGTTGAATTTGTACATTACCTTTTTTTACTGATTCAACCCCCCCCCCTAGTCATAATATTTCCAACACAAATTACCTAATTTTTTTATGGATCCACCTAAATTCCAGTTGCAGAGATATAATGTCCTAACACCGCCCCTTCTTTCATCATCATCTAGATAGGTACTTATTTTATAGCTTTCAGTAGGGGTATCTTAACACAAAATTGTTTTAGCTGATAAATAAGGTCAAAAGTAGACTCATCATGTAACTGAGCTATTTCATGCTCAAGTCTATGAGGAAATGGAGAAGACTTTGGTGGTTTATTTGTCTACACTTGAATTATTTTGAACAAGTGGTTCAACAGATTCTTCTTGGACTATCTCTTCTAAGGGTACTTATGTGTTAAATGGGGAAAAAGGTGTTGGAAGAGTAACACCTAAACTGAGATGGATGTCATTAATATTTATGGCATATGCGGGATATTGATTTAGGTCTAATGAATAAGATTTTTTTTCTAAGAATTTCTATTTGGATTAGGAGTTGGTTGAGTTGGCAGTTGTGTAGGTTTTACTGGAGGTGCAGTGATGGCAGGAGATGGCTTGGGTGGCATTTTTACTTGTTGTTGAGGTTGCTACAAGAGACCAAATTGTTTATTAGGCCATTTTTGTCCACCCTTCCATTGAGGTGATTGTTTCCAATTACCTTGTGGTGGTTGCCACTAATTTTGGGATTGTTGCTAATTGGTTTGAGGTTGTTGTCAATTCCCTTGAGGGGATTTTCATTGAGGTGCAGTAATTGGGTATCCATTGAGATTTTGGATTATTCTGGGGTTGGAATCGATAATTTACAGCATTAGGATTAAACTTGGATTGTCACTGATTATCAAAAGAATTTGAAACTAGACCAGAAAAATTCAAGGGAGCTTGTGGCATACCTTGTTTTGGAGCCCACGATCACCTTTGAGCAATGTAAAAGACCTGGTCATCATCTCCTAGGCCTTGTTTTAACTCGGTAGGTATCTTCTTATCCTCCAAGTTAGCCACTTTTTTGCATCTACTTTACTTCTTCTTATGTCTTTAGTGGGGATAGAATTCAGCCAATGTAGCTTCAGACTCCTCATATTTCTTCTTTGCTTGCATAGTGTCTAGTTGGGTTACCATGTTGTTGATAATGTCTTGCTTGAAATATGATAGCAGGTGAGTTATCTCTTTCCTTAAGACTCCAGGACCATTTGATTTCCAAATGATAGGCCTATATCCTCTTCCTTTCTTGACAACATCTCTATAATAGTTTAGGTAGATATTCTTTATATCATCCCAAGATAATTGATTTATGTCTTCTCCTACCATTAGGTCCAAAGCTTCAGTACATCCTTCATTCACTCCTCTAATAAAGAGAAGCTTTTGTGACTCCTCATTGAGCTCATGTTGAATGTTCTTCTGCAAGCTAAAGAGAAACTAAGATATGAAGTCCTCCAAGATCTCATACTTTGTCTTTGACATCTTGAAGATGTCATCTCCTCTCATGTCATTTCCTCTACAATATTCCTTGTACTTCTCTAAGAACATCATCTTCATCTCATCCCAATTATTAACAATATCACTTCCTAGACTCATAAACCATCTCAGTGCTAACTCCTTAAGAGTTGCAGGAAATAATTTAAGCCTATGAGCATCAGTAGTGTATTCATAACTTCTACAGAGGATATCAAACTCAAAGAGAAAGGTATCAGGGTCCTCTGTTACTAAGCCATAAAAATTAAGAAGGATTGAAGAGGGGATATTCTTGAGGTCTTTTTTATCATGTTGATCATTAATAGGAAATAGAAAAGTGGGAGGAGTTGTCATTCTTGTTGGGCCTCTTTATGGACCCCTTTATGGGTCTCTAGGTTGATAAACTACCAAATCCAACTGGTTATCATGTCCTTGATTCTGATTGAAAGGAATTTTAGGATGTTGGATATGCAAATTGGACAAGATTTTGGAAAAAGGATTCAATTTAAGAGGCTCCTAAAAGATGTTAAGGTCATAAGGTTCTTCATTTGAGGAGGATGAGGATTTAGGTGGGTTTTGAGTAGCATTAGAAAAGGGGCTCTCTTCTTCTTCTTCTTCTTCTTCTTCTTCTTCTTCTTGCACAAAGACTTATCCTAATTGATTATTGGAGAAATATTCCTAAGGGGTCTCTACTTCTTCTACTCATGCAAGTTCAAAGATTCAATACTAACTTAGACTCGGATGAAACTTTAAAAATATTGAATAGAAAAACTAAAGGTAACATGGAATGAACTAGAAAATTGACTCATCACTACAATAAGTCTTTAGCTTGATACCATCCCCGAAAATAGTGCCAAAAATGTAGGCCTTTCCAAGTGGATTAATAACTAGGTACAACTCCTATACTCACAGATTGGACATCTTCACTAAGAAACTATTTATCCTATCTCAAGGTTCATTTAATATGTCAACCTAGGGGTGTAAGCTTGAAATGGTTCTGCACAATATATGCACTAAGTTTCCATTCTATCCATACTAACTATTTCTTGTAAAGGAAAGTTGTGGGAAAGTAAGTACTTGGAGGTAAACCTACCTGAAGTCTATCTCCCAAATCATAACTAATCATGAAAAATAACTAAGGTCGGGCTTATTAGGAAAGAATTATGTTGGGATTAATGGGAAGTATGTACTGAGAGGGGATGGGTGAATCAGTGCCTCTAAAACTTTTGTATCCTTTAATCAATTAACCTTTGTAATCAATTGTTTATCCATTCAATCTGATCTATACTATCTTGATCTGAGTTATATCAATCCATAACATTAACATACATGTGAGCATTTATAGAAACATTCATGAAAGTAATTTGACACATAACACAAGATATGATATCGCATAAAACTCCTATTAGGAAGTAAAAACTACGATGGGGATGGAACCCACAAAATCTTCACTATCTACAGATTGTAAGGGGTTGATTAAGGCTTACAATTTGATCACTTTTGATGATCTACCCTGTTAAGAGTATCAGTGGAGACCTGTTAAAGTCTACTCTATTAAGAGCTTTAGAAACACTATTGAGTGTGCACTTGGTTAAGATATTTGTTGTTGGACTATTAAATCTACCTTCCTTGAAAGGATTTTTACACTTTGCTCCACTTGTTAGAATGATAAAAAATTACAAATTGACCTGGTAAATGCAATCTCCTATTGCTGATATAGATCCAATTTAGTTTACATGAAAAATATTATCACCTAATTGTGATTGAATAACACCTCTGATTCTCAGTATCCTCTATTCTTGGTTCTGATAACCAAATTCACCTTTTGTTTTTCTTTTTCTTGAAACTCTCAATCTCACTAATAGATTTGACCCCAAATTTCGACCAACTAGCAAAATTGATTTATTTGGTCGCATTATAAAAGATAACTTTTCTTTTTTTTACTTTTATGCCCGTGTTGGTCAAAATTTTGACCAACACATGCATAAAAGTAAAAAAAAAGAAAAATAAACTTCATTTTACCACTTCGTTATTAAAAAAAACAAAAGGTTGACTTCATTTCAGCACGCGCAAAGGAGGTAGAAGCTAGAACAGGGTAGAAGTGAAGGAGGTATGTGCTTTGATCTTTGTTCTTTGATGGATGGCAACAACCTGTTTTATAGTTTAATTTATGTGCACTTAGTTCCAAAACCCTAATCTTTGCATCGACTAGAAGCATTTCTCTGAAAAAATATTGTCTTGCCTCATCTATGAATTCATAAACTGTTCATGATTGCCACAATCAACCATGAGGAAAAAGTTTCATGGTCTTTTAAAAATTAATCCCATTAAGTCATCCCAGTTCACTTGCATTGGATTTAAATTTCCAAAACTACGAGATGCTCTGGCAGACCGAACTCAAAACCACCGTGTCGGCTCTGCTATGAAGTCGTGGCCCTAATTTGTGCTTTCATCACAGAGATTCCATGCTGCTGGATGAAAAAACAAATTAGGGTAATGTTATTTAACTTGTTCAGTGCTCGGAATTGGGAAAACATTAACCGTGCTTCATGGTCGATGCCCTAGTTTGGGTGTAATCAATGTGTGTCATCTCATTCATCCTAAGTAAATAGAATTCATATATTCAAATTATATATATGGGGCTATTTTCTTATTGTTCCCATTTTGCTAAAGAATCTATCTGTGTTCCTTTACAACACTCATTCAATGACCACGATCTATTATGGGAAACAAACTTGTATTGTTGTTCTGTTTTCCTTGTAAGAAGTTATCATTCCAATTTTATTTCTCAGTTGCGTGTTCAAAACCTCAGAAAAGAGATTATTTAGTCGCGGTCTGCTAAATAATATTTGAAAGAATATAAACATGTTTGTGAAGAAGTTGATCGATAATTAGAGAAAAGGTGCCTTATCTTCAGAGTCTTGCTCAATTGGGACAGAGCAACACTTGCATCAACTATTGTTGTGTCTGAGTTGAGTGGTGGAATTCATCAGTCAACCTTATGCACTTGTATCTTGGGTATGTATCCTTTTATTTCATTTATGCCCATGTTGGTATGTATCATGGTCCATCTCTGCATGTATTTATATATTAATTTTTTCGTTCTGCATGCATATTCACTTCCTTATTAAGGTGTTTATAGAGTCATTAGTTGTTGTT